>VACF01002513.1:0-95940 GCA_006891605.1 Pleurozium schreberi | reverse complement strand
ACTTCGATTCCATGCCGTTCTTTTCTTGCGTTTTCGCCTCTGTTTTCTCGCGCTTCTGTGAGAGGGGTCGCGCTGTGAGCTATTATGAAGTGTAGCTTCTTTGGTCTTTCTGGTGTTCGAGTAGGGCGGAGAGTGTGTCYTTTTGGTTTATGTTGAGGAGTTTTTGGTGAGGGAATGGAATTTTCCAATCTTGTTCGTTTCTGTTGTGCTTCGTTCAGTAGGGAGGTTTCGTTGGTTGGTTGTCTGTTGGTTTTACTCGGGGTTGCATTATTGGATTAATTTGCTGAGGTTGTCTTTACTCGGTTAGGCTTGAGGAGGATTCRTTGGAGGTTAATTTCGCTTTCTGTATTGATATTCGATGTTTTTTGATGATTTTGTTGTTTTTGATTWGGAAATTTTATTTGTGAAGGCTCCTTGGAATGCGTTCTTATTTGAAGGGAGTGTTTATTTTTATTCGACAGTATTGTTWTTCAGCTTGTGGACGTTTTTTCGTGGTGTTTTTGTTTGTATGATAACGTCGATAAGGTTAATAGGTTCTTTGTTTTCTCGTTGATGGCAATAMTGCGGAGGTCTGATGGGGGTAAGGATGGACGTATTGTAAGAGTTGAAAAGTAGCTGGAAGAGTTCTGTCACTGAGGTTTCAGAGTGGCAAGAACCTGAGACTTAATTGTGAAAATCTTGAAGTAGTTGGTCTGCCAAATTTTGAAAATCAGAGTTCGTGATTGATTGTTGAGCACAGGGTAGCTASAATTCTGGCTTCGTATTCATCTAAGGCAAGTGATGGTTTTCTTACTTGTCGTTTGTTTTTTGGCTCAGAACGTATCATGGAGTCTGTTCCGAGTTCACCTGTTGAAGTTGAAACTGGTTCAGTGGCAGAAATAGTTAGCCACCTTCCTGGAGCACAGTCTTTACCTGAYGGTTTCTCTGTTTCAGAGAATTTTCCAGAAGTTGGAACATCAGTAGTTTCAGATATCACGGAAAGAAACAGAGACAATGCCTCGGAGAGCTCGGATACAGTGGAAATAATTGATAGTCGCTCGGATGACGGCACAATCGGACTTAGCTTACAAGAAACTAAGCTCGCTGATGCCTTGAAAAATGAGTTAAGTCTCGCGACACCCTTGCCTGAAACGGACCATAGTTTAAAATCTTCGTCAGAGATGCCTGAGACAGATGTAAATCACTCCCCCGAGCAAGTACAAGGAGAGAATGATCTGCCAGTTCTTACTGAGCTTTTAATGAATYCTACTGCGGACTTCGCAACTTCAGTTAACAAGTCATCAGAGAAAATTCGAAGGTTTCCCGTTCCTCTATCGGGAGGAGGGGCGACTCCACTTGTTGAAACCGATGCTGGCGCTCAAAGMGAGCCATTATTATTTGGAATTGATTCTATTAGCAAAGGAAACACTGGCAATGAAGACTCTGTTGAAGGAAATGTAGAGAGCGCGACTGATAGTGACGGAGATGATAGTGAGAGACCTTCAAGCTCTCAGACTAGTCATCTCTCTATGAACACTTTGCGGAGGGACCCCAGTACAAATGATGAGCCACTACAAGATATGTTGGAGTTGAAGATCGCCGAACTAGAGGTGGCTTCCTCCGGATCCTTGAAAGTTGATGACGAAGCAGCCAAAAGGGGTAAGCTGAGTAGTACGCACTAATTGTACTATCTATCGTTCCTAATTTTCGTATATTTTTGTACGCATTTGGTTCCCAACAAGTACGAAACGATTGAATTAAGTTTTTTGGCATTCATGTCCGCAATAGTCGCTGAAGTCTGCCGAAACAATTTGCGGTGTTGTAAAATTATGAGGATACTGAGGATGTTCAGAATTTTACAAATCGCAGAATGACGTGGTAAGTTTTGGTTACTGGGTGTGACAGCTAGAGCAACGAAGAGGCAAGTGAAGGAGGTGAGGGCAATGCTTGATGGAACAGATAGAAACTCTGATGAGAAACTTCGACTTCTTAACGCCAAGTATTTGCAGCAGGTTAGGCATAWTACTTCCGGCCTCTATGTAATGTTTCCTGCGTGGATGTCTGAATGTGGTACCTTGAGTGGTCCATGCCTACTGCAGTTGGCGTGGTGTCAGTTATCTGATGCTAATCGATCTTCAACTCGATGCAGGTGTCAGAGACGAAGAACTTAGTGAAAGAATTATCTACATTGCAGCGGAAGTTGGAGCAGGTCAACAAAGAAAAAGATACTAGTACGTATTCATGTGGGCAGAGTAATTGAGCACAAGRTTCTGAGGGGCTGCAGTAACTTGTTCTTGTTGTGGTCTGCACTACAGTACATGTTGGCAGCTGTTGTAATATTCTTTTGGAGGAGCGAAAAATTTGAAGTCGGTTGTGGTCTTCTGGAAAATCTTAAGAAAATCTGGTAGTTGATCATTAAAAGCTGCAGGATACAAGAAAATGTTGAAATTTTGTGCTCATGAAGGTCCCGTTCAAAATCTGCTGCAGTTTATGGAGAATATTCAAAAGTTAGTGGACTTCGACAGAAACTGGAATCTTTGTGTCGAGAACTACAGAGGCAGAACAAGATGTTGTTTGTGAGCAATCTTCTTTTACTGAATTTGGACTGTATTCGAGTTTATAATTTGCGGGTTTATTGATTGGGTTGTCTTTCTTTTGTGGGTTGCGAGCACTAGAAAGAATTTAAACTTCCAATTGTCTTACAAAATTATCTGTGTGCTTGAAACTGCAGGACGACAGCAGAAGGATCTCCAATGAAGAGCAGATGAAACGTCAAGAACTGTCCACAAAGTTTCACAATACCATCAAGGTTTTTCATAGCTTTTTGCTGACAAGTAGCCGTCTATTGCTCACATGTTTGCCKTGAGGTTTTCTTGTTTAATGCCGATTTTCTGTCAGAGGTTCATGCTTAAAGTTCTGCTTGAGCATGAATTGAGTTTCAAATGAAATCTCAATTGTTTGAATTGCGTTTKTCCACTACGTCGAGCAATACAATGGAGTTTTAGTGTGATGTCTATGTATTCAATTCTTTCTGTGTATCAATTAATGGAGCTTTATTGCATTAATTATTACAGGATATCACAAGCAAGTTGGAAGAACAAGGAGACGAGAGGTTGCAGCAGATCAAAGAAAATGAAATGTATGCATGATTTTGAGMATGACCTTGACCTGGTATTATTGTCTCAAGGTWTCTTAGAAGATGTTTTTGTGCATTCTTTAAAGGGGTGTTATAAGCTGTGTCCTTTTTCTCTAGGTTACGAGAAACGCTTAAAGCTCTGACTCAGCAGTGTGAGAAGAGGGATCAACACTTTAATCACCAGGTATGCTTGCTTTAATTACCTTTTGCAAATGAGATTAAATCCAAAAGAGGTGAAAAGAGTGATCAGTGGAGAATCTTCTTCCCTTTAGACTCTACTGATTCAATTAAATTCTTTATCAAAGATAACTTGCATTGGTTAATTCCTAAAGACCCAAGGCCCCCTTCATTTTATCAAAAAACACTCATAATTATCATTTTTAATGCAAAAAAATAAAAATTAACTAATCACTTTTTTTTTCATATCTAATCATAAGATCTTGGACTAGACTACCATAATAATGTGTGGAAGAAATTTCACCATGTAGATTGCAAGATATTTGCATTTAAAGTGAAGAGAATGTCTTTTTTTCTAGCACGTTCCTCAACTCAATTTTTTGACTTTGAATCTTTTTTACTTCAAATATTTGCGCTAAATTTTTTTTCTTAAGATTTGAATTGAAAGTCTAAGAAAATAATTTTTTTTTTTTTAAACTTGATTTTCATTCTTCTAAAAAATTTAAGTAGAAGCTAATACAAGACTGAAGCAAAAAATAAACCATTTATAGTTCTAAGATGGAATTGAACACAATAATAGTCAAATCTCAAGGGTGACATTGTTCTAGAAAGCATACTTAATCCTACAAAAAAAAAATTATTTCAAAGGAAAATTGATTTTAGAAACAAATCCAATACATTATTTTCTCAAGAAAATTCTATAATTGCCTTGCAAAACAAGAAGCACCATAACTTTCACATCACCAATCCAAATGGAATGAATCAAAAAACTACACGTAGACAAAAATATAATCTATGAGAAAACTTCAATCCTCCGCCACTAATTGAAATAAAAATTTTATTCCAACAAACCTAATGTAATTTTCTATTTTGAAAAAAAAAGTTAAAAAATCTCATAAAAAATTAAGGTTATACAAGCCTAAAATCTACTTGTGAATTGGCAGTAAAAGATAAAACACACGAATAAAAAGGGGCAACCAATTCTTGTGCATTTAAGGTATTTTCCTATGATAAACAAACAAATAAGGTCTAAAATTTTACAACAATCTTGCACATAGAATTGCATATCACATTCATATTTTATTTCATGAAATAAAATATCATCACAAAAGGTGGAATGTCTTTGGAGACATAGTGTAGCTGAAATAGGTGTAGTTTGTTGGACTCATTTTGTTAAAAGTCTAAAACTCATTGTGTTTTGGTGACATAGTGTAGCTCAAATAGGTGTAGCTTGTTGGACTCATTTTGTTTAAAGTCTAAGACTCATTGTGTTATAGGTATGTGATGTTGGTTATGGTTTTGGTGCAAAACCAATCAATATTATCTAATCAATGAGAACAATTTGATTGATGGAAAGTTGTAGAATTACCAACAAATTGGGTGTGGTATCAAATCATAGAATGTTCTATGGGTGTGGTGTCAAACAATTAGTAGTGTATATTTTAGAGAGTACCCACATTGAAATGTATGTCATTTTTCATATTCTACCTACGCATAATCTTTTTGCATTTTATGATAAGATTTTTAATATAAAAAGTGCACTAAATTAGGTTGTTATTTCATTGATGGAATAGGGTTTTTCATAATAAATTAGGTTATGAAGAAGAAGAGCAAGTGAAAACTTGTGAAGATACGTCAACGACAAGGGAGGTATTGTCTACTRGCTTTTTGACCTAGCTGACATTGACATTATCACACATAATCTCTATGCAAGCAAGTTTGAACCATTTGGTTGACATGAGATATTCATATGATAAGCAAAAAAAAATTACAACTCTACCATTCCACTTGAAAGCTACAATGTRTATACTTATTTTCAYTRGGSACATGGTTAAAGTTCATTGTGATGACTAAATCATTATCAATTTTAATTTGACTCTTCTTCAACAATCAAATCTTATCTTGAGAACTTAACGTATCAACATTAAGACTATGAAATAGTGATGTTGTATGAAGCATTATTGGAGAATTTTGGTTATTTGATGAAGAGGCGCACTACAAAGCAACTCATTGAAGATGCGCTTCTCATGCGCTTCAAGGATCAAAAGACTATTCAGGTTTTATTTGATTTTCTTTACTTCATCTTGGTCATTTCATTATAGAATGATGATGCTCATATTGACAAATTAGAATCATCATGGATTCTATTGTTGTATAATTAAGAATTCAAAAGTAGAGTTTTTTAATTTTCAAATTTTTAAATGATAGCCAATCCCTTGGGCTTGCTTTTGGAGTATTTTCAAAAATTGTGTTGTTTTATGGTAATCGTTAACCCCTTGAGGATTAGTGGGATAGAAGGGTTGCTATTATGTGAGCTTAGAAGTGTGAGCCTAGAAGACTATACACCTATGGTATTTGTGTCTATAAATTAGAAACTTTCTATATTTATAGTGCAATAATTTTATAGGTGCCCATATTATATGATTATATGTAATGAACACCTTCAATGGTTTTGGGATATTTACTTATATATTTGCTCAAGGCTCACATGCTTGCAATGTTGTATGAAATAGTCCAAATTTTCCAAATTGTGAAGATGTATTTTGAAACTAAATTTCTTTATTATTATAAGAAACACTAACTCTAAAGGATGAAGGCATTTTTGTCTCAAAAAACACTGAAAACTGCCATGTTTATTGCGTTCTAATCATAGGATCTTGGATTTCAATTGTYTTATATCATGAGGTAAGAATTTCATGAAGTTTGACCAAAACAATTGTAAGATATTAGCATTCAAAGTTGGAAAAAGAAGTTTTTTTGAATGTTGGCATGCAATTTTAGATGACTTTGATCGCCATTTGTGGAATTTTTTTGTACTACAGACTTTGAATATAAATTGTATTATGTTGAACATTTGAGTTGAAAGTTGGAAAAAATTCAGAAGAAAACTTGATTTTCATTCATTGAAAAATTGTTGAGTAGAAGTAGGTCCAAAATTGAACAAAATACTATATTATTAATAGCTTTGAGATGAAATTGAAACATCATAATCTCAACAGTAAGATTGTTCTTGCAAAAAAATAGTAATCTTGTCAAAAAAAAATGTGAAAAATGTGAAAAATTGCATTCAAATGTTTGTGTTTTTTGGATGATGAAATGAGTTCAATAATAGATTAGTTTGAAAATTTGGACCTTGAATGTAGAAAAATTCATTGATACATTTCATATTCAACACCATTGTGGAGGAAAAACTTGCAGGCTTTATTGATGACTAAAGTTTTGTTTGCTACTATAATCTAAATTTGAAACATTAGTCAGGCCTCACTTGGTATTTCTAATTTTCTACCAAAACCACATCATAAATGAAACTGAAGAACAAATGAATGATGGTATTAGCTTAATTTAGAAAAAATTAACATTGATTTATTGACCCTCAAATTTGTCAAGTTGATTGTAACATTAGAAAGCTAATAATTTGGTATGCTTGATATGCAAAATATTTGATGACAAGATTTTCTATCTTAACCCCTAAAAGACCATTGTCCCTTTGGGGGACAAATGAGATTTCGGGCAAGTACCTACGGGTTCAATTTCTGACCTGATTTTTTTATACTTTTTTTGGAGATAGAAAAACTAATTAGCTTTGTGGGAATACCAAATAAGGAATTTTGGACAAATCTAGAGCAATGCAATGCAAGGTGAATATTTTTAGAGGTGTGTTGATAAAAATGATGGAGATTACAAAAACTTAGGTAATTTTATTGCATGAATTGAAATTACTATGGATTTTGAAAGGCAAAAAGTGCTCCATATCCATAGCCAATCTCTAGACTCTTCAAATATTGATCATTCAAAAAAACTACTTTTCCACCCACTGCTTCCCACTTTTTTTTGAACTGCTTTGGAACATGTATCATGAACTTTTAGCCCAACCTTGAAAAGCAGAAAAAAAAAACATTCTAGCCTTGGTTGGAAATAAGTCAATCTATAGGTTGGCTATGGGGCACTAGTCGGAAATGGGTGGTTCTACCTTATGTGTTGTATTTTATAGTAGGGATGGAAATTTAAAGTTGTTGGTGTGTAGTGATTAGATTGAAGGTGTATGTGAAGTGCCATGGGGCTGGCAATAATGACCATATATTATTGGTTGTATATTCCAAATAAATCAAGGTTGGGAGTGTTGGTAATGAGTGACTGAGTGAGTGATATTTATTTATCTTTTTTCGAGAAATGTTGGAGAGAATTTATCATTACAATCTATAAATTAAATGAATTGAATGCCATAATGTTGTCAAGGGTTTGTTGGTGGGTCATCTTCAAAAGGTGTTGTTATTAAACTCAACATTTTAGGGCATAAGTGTGCATCACGTATATAGTACATTGGATTGGGGGCATTGACAAGAATATAACCAAAAAGGAGATTGTGTGTTCTAGGGATTTGTGTTTGAAAATTCTAGCAATCATGAGTGCATTTTTCATGTAGTGTGTGATAGGAATTTGCTTATTTCATGAACTATTTTATCATGTCTTTGGACGYGCAATATATTATGATATATAGAACGGCATGTTACAATTTCTTATGAAAATTTAGGCATTAAAAAAATCATTTGAAAAGAAAAAATAAATTATTTTTTAAAATATGGAGTATCTTAAATTTGAATTTGAATTTTCTATAATTTTGAAAAAATCAAAAAAATTTTTTTTACTAATTCTGAAAAAATAAAAATAAAAATTTCTTACTAATAAAAAAAAATTATTAGTTTTGTTATTTATACTGATTCTTCTCAAATAATTWGAAAGAGTTAAAACAAAAACTTTAACATTTCATAGATGAAATAAAGTTTTTAAAGTTTTAATTTTTTTCTCATATTTTATAAGTTTCTTGTCTCAAAATGTTAATCATTTTTCTATCGTATTAAAAAAAAAAAAAAAAAATCTTATTATTTTGAGGAGTTTAAATGAAAAATCATTCTATCAAGAATATTCTTTTGGTGACATACCTGTGGCAGAATATACGTGCTTAGGAAGATTTTTAATTGCATGCTAATGCACATTGCAGCAAGCCAAAGCAGCTAAAGCTCTTATATTGGCAATCAAAGAAAGAAAATTAAAAGAATTTTCAGATATGCTAGAAACCCTCAAAAAACAAAAWCAAGTATGATATACTTTTACAATGTTTTAATAATTTAATAACYATACTCTASAGGTATATTCTATATGAATTTAATGAAAATGTTRAATCAGTGTTATTCCCACCAACAAGATTCATTACACAAAAAAATATCTTGATGTGAATAAATTTAAATATGGCATTTTTTGTTTGACATTACTTGTTTTATTTTAAGGTATTCGTATGTGAATGTAATAAAAGAATTGTTGTCTTAAATAATGTTTATTGTAAATATGTAGGCTTTCAGAGTAAAGATTAATTTTTTTAGTATATGTGGAATTTTGTTAAAATGATAGTTGTTCCATAATTTAGGCACTCTTTACAATGTAGACTGCATGGTCTAAAATTTATACTTATCCTAGATGGGTTAGATTGAGCGGTTTGAAAATGGCATATGAAATACTCGGATTTGAACAAAATTCACTATGTATGTCTTTAGACCTATTAAATGCCTACACGATTGGGCATAAGAAAATCAATTTTAAATCTTTATTAAACAGGACATGCTTGAAGWAGAAGAACAAAAACGTGCAATTGATGAAGAAAAAAAAAAGAAAAAAAGTGAAGAAGATGCTRTATTGCAAGCTGCCCAAGAAAAAGAAGAGGTTGAAAAACAGAAAATGTTGGAAGAAGAACAAAAAGCAATAAATGATGCAYTGCTTCTTCAACAACAAGAAAGGAGGGAGAAAAGTAGGGCGGATTTTGATTTGATACAAGCTCATGAACATGAATGCTATTTGATGTATTTTAATGACAAAGCCGATGAAATCAACAAGCAATATAATTCTTGGCAGGTGAATTTTTTTCAAGGTTATTTTAGAATTTGTTTCAATTCCAAACTCGGCTCTTGGTCCTACATTGCACCTAGTATAAAATTGACTCTAATCATTGATGAAATTTAGARAAGATGTTTGTACTTGTAACCTGCATGAAAAAATATGTCGTAGATAATATTAAAGCATTAAATAAAATTGGTAATCATGATTACTGAGCAATTGATTTGATTGGTCTGATTGGGAAAAATTCAATATCACTAGAATTAGTGGAAGAATGGTATTGTTTTGGTCTAAGTTGAACCTGAGTTGAACAAATGAACACCTTTACAAAATCCATCCAAATAGGCAAAAAGATATAACATCCATTTTTGTCTTTTTTGTCTTTTARGGGTTCAAGATATATATTCCATATTGAAAAAAGTACATAATTACATTGCGTTTTTAAAACAGTATTTCACTTTGGTATTAGATTACATGTACTTCCCTCAAAAATACTAGGTGACTGGTCATTTCTTAATCTTGCAAATTATTTTGATGCCCAATCATCTTAATGTTATGCTTGTAAATACTTTTTAATGTATTAGAGAATCAATTTTTCAATCCAAAATATATTTCACAAGGTGAAAAATTTGATTTTTACAAATCTACATACAATATAATGGCAGCTTTTTTCACTGTTTTTTGACATTTCAAATCCATTTTGTAGGCACAATGAGTTAGTTTTTTGATATTTTTTTCACCAAAGTGTTTATATTCTTTTTTGGAATGACTTTGTGGTTTAAAGTTTTTTCATTTGAGTTGGTTTAGAAATCGAATTTCACCTCCAAATGTGTTTTTAAGAAAATTTCAGCACCTTTTCTCATCACTAAAACATTATAATCTTTCAATCTATATGGTCAAATGACCCCAAATTTGTTCCACAGCATCTACAACATGCACACTACAATATTGTACGGTTGAGATCTTCATAACTGACTGGAAGTGATAGTTTTAACACTTGCAAAGTGAGGATGCTTTTAAGCATGGTTGGACCTTAGGCGATGAAGGGTTAAAAGATCATTACTTAAAATCTTATCTCTAAAACTATACTTAAAACACCCCTTTCTCTTGTAGTAATGTGATGTTAAAAAGTTCCATGTTATATAGCTATGATTGTTTAATTTTAAATTTGTATTACTATGTTGTAGTAAAGGGTGCTCAACCTASAACGACACCTGTCCAACAAACTGGATTTATATTGGATGGTTTTCCTCAAACTAAAAGTCAAGTAGCAGCATTAGAAAAGTGTTTGACCGGTTTTGATTTTGAAGCTCAAGAAGCCAAAAAAGAAAAAATGTCCAAAATTGCTCCACCGCCTGAGCCTGTAAGCATTCAAGACGCATTGAATATTAAAAATTAATTTAAAACAATAGAAGTAAGTCACTTGAATATAAAAGATGAATGTGGATAAAATGGAATAATTATGATAATTATGAGAGTTTAATTTAAAGTTTTAAAGTAGTTACAAAGGACATAAATGAAACTACGAGTATAGTTTAATTTTTTTTATATAAATTTATTTACTTACTAATTATTTAGGAATGATACAAATATTTCATTTGAAAAACTACAAAATATTAGGAGTCTAAATTGGTTTATATACTTTTCAAGTAAATACAAAATATTTGGAAAGGTTGCAAATGAATGTTACATTCAAGAATGACACAAAAATTTGGTTGGCTTTGTAGTGTTCTAAAATATTCGTCATACATATGGCAAAATAAAATCATGAACACAAAAGAAATATGGCATAGTTTTGGGGAAATAATAACTAAATAGTACCCAAAATAAAAAAATTTGATGCATGTATATATGAATGACAAGGTATAGTGAAGTACGCATGAGATTATGATGAGTAGCATCCATCCTAAAATTTCATGCAAAACTTTTAAATTATGAAGTCAATAGAGCTTGCCCAAGTTCTCAAAAAACCCAAAGTGGAATCTTTGGGCCTTTAGGAATTCAAACTGGTGATAGCTTAAATACTGCAACAGCTTTGTGCATATTTTACTAGACATTGCACAATTTGTTGAAATAGATGGATTAAAATACTAAATATTTTAGAATTTAGATGCATTAGRAGGTTGAAGAACAAAAAGACTCAGGACTTCATATGTACTTTATAATTGAAGCACCCCCTCAAGATGTGCTTCTTAATCAACTTTCATCCAGTACTATTGATCCAACAACAAATATTGTATATCATCCTCTAACAAATCCTGTACCAGCTGGAGATAAAACGTAATTTAAATTTTATTTTGTGACATTGTATATATATATATGATCAACTTTTAGTCAAAATAAGTTATTAATATTTATTTCACATAGATTTATTTATACAAATTGTCTATGAATTTGTATTTTTTATTTTATAAAAATATTGTATTTAAATTTGTTTTATTCCCCAAAAAATGAATTAAAATGAATTGATGAAAAATAATCAATGTTCTTTTTTAAAACAAAAATTTATATGATAGTATCATTTTATGAGCATATATTATATTTAAAACTTTAAATAGCTTGACATAAGGAGCAATGTTAATATTTTTGACATTTTTCCAATATTTATTGTAAAGTAAAAGACATCAAATAACTCAATGATAACAAAATCATATGAACTAAAAACAAACACTTTGTACTCACGTAGACCAATCTCATTTTTTTACGTGACTCAGTTGGATAGGCATATTGAATCTTGTGGCTTACTACATGAATATCACATTAAAAAAGTGGGCTCTAAATTCTCTAAGCAATTTTGTTGCAATTTATCAACTACTAAAAGACAACCGAGCTGGAGATTTTTGACACCTAAATGGTTAATACCTTTAGAAGGTTCCTATCCAGAGTTCCATGTGGTGATTATTACTATTGAACCAAAAATCTAGCATTATGACTTTATTATTATTTTCAATTTTTGAGTTGAATGTATTAATTTGCCTATTTGGGGTTTATAAGATGGTAGATCACTTATTATTAAGATTATATTCTTTAAAAATATACAAATTATTGTATTCACCTAAAAATTCACAACTTTGTTGTCATTGTAGGTGTTGAGTGAGGCGCTAGCAAAGGCATCCAMTTTAATAGATGTAATTGYTGGTAGAACTARTAAAGACAAGARATTGCAACCACSGAGACAAAAAACAAGAAGAATGAGTGGCCGTCGCAGTACTTGGATGAGAGTAGTAGATCCCACTTTTCGGGAAATAATCCATCTTGATTCAGATGTGAAGCCTATCTTTTCTCGTGAACATCAAATCTTTTGCTATAGACTTGAACTACTAGGTAAACTACTAACCAACAAAAAACAATTTCAATCCAATTAAATTTATAACTAGGCATAATATCTACTTTGCTATTAATCTTGATGTGAAAAATCATGATAAAAGGAGAAATTTAATTTGAAAATGGACATGACAAATATAATTTAATTTTCACAATTTAATTTTTTGAATTAWATAATAGTATGAATATGAAAAAATATTTAAATGATTTCAATAAAAGTTTATAACAGATAGAATTAACAAATAACAGAATCAGCATTGCACTCAAATAATTCATCAAATTAATATAAAGAATTAACAAATGAACTAAAGGATTAGAACTTTTTTTTAAAGTAATAAGTTAAATCATATAATAAGTTATKGAGAYTTTGTAATTTCAAGTCACAAGTCACAACTCATGAGCTCCTACTTGCTAATTTAGTTTATTTATTAATGAATCTCATCCTTCAGCCGAGACTTCAACATCATGTAAATAATGATGAAGTATGGAATGCATTCAGGTGYTTRAAAAAGCAAGAAAAAATGATTTTTGACTCAAGATGAATTATTTTGATACAAAATCTAAATTTATAAATGTTTTATAWTTTTTGATGTAACAAATCAGCATTTCAGGTTTATTTAATTTATGAGCTATTTTTCTCTAATTAACATTTCCAAATAGAAATTTTACAGATTTTTTCACCATTTTTTTCACATTTTTTTCAAATTGCAACTAGATTTATTTTCACCAATTCTAGTGGCTAATAATGAACTAACCATTGATTTTGTCAATCTTCCAATATTGACATCTACTAAACTATCCATTGGAAAAGATGCGAACTTGTCATTTCTTGAAAATTTAATCGATCCCCCTTGAAAAAAGTGAGAGCTGTCAAATATCCCCCCCCACCCCCCACCCCCCCTTCTGATTGCCATTGATCTAGGAAAATAAAAAATATAGATTTGAATACATATATAGGTCTGAGATATGGATAAAGATACAGACAAGAGTACATATTAAATAGTATATTCACATATCCCATATTGTTTGCAACTACCTATCTCCCTCAGAATTATAAATAGGAGGAGGGGGTAGTGGGTGGATAAAAAAATTCATTTACAATTCAAAAAAAATTAAATGGAGTCTTTTGAGTGAATGGAGGGGGATGCATTAATTGAAATGCACCTCAACCTCACTATGAACTCAAAAGGCAACACAACCACTAGTCTGTTACTAGACTGAGCCAAGCACCCATTCATTACCACAATTGTAGCAACTCTTTAGCAGCATGACAATGCACTCGAGGGAAGAAACAATTAACATGTGGTTTAGCATGGGGCTACCTAGTGACGCCATACCAATTTAGTCCAACAAACTTTGGAAAATCACAGAAAATTCATTTCTTGTTGTAATGTCTTGATTTTGCTTGCAAATGGCTTCTCTCAAAATTTTCAATCTTTTAGATTTCCTCCTCAAATATGTCTTCAAGAGTTGTGGCATAATGCTTCAAACATTAGAAATTAATAGCCTATCATCACCAACATTTGTTTGAATAGGAGTATTTCCTAAAATTCTTGTCAATCTTTTGTGAACATTCGTTGAACTTTATGCCACAATGCTAGATGCCATGCATGGAAATTAAAGTGTTATAAATAGGAGTATTTTCCATAGTTATATGTTTTTATCTCGGAAAAAAATAATTAGAAAAAATCCCTAACATTTGAAATCTATTTTCAAATTGTTTTTTTGGCTAACCATAGTAATTGTGTATAGTAGTACTACATAAAAAATTCACCTTCATAAAATGAGGAGAGATAGTTGAACCCTTTTTTCCATTCAATTATGTGAGCCAAGACTATGGATTTAGAACAAGCAAATTCTACATTATTTTTCTTAAAATCTCAAATCTTTTTATTCCATAGCTCATATTTTGTAATTGAATGTCTCTATTTAGTATTAACATATTTTCTCCTCTTTCAGATCTTTTTATGGTTGTAACAAACAAACAACCAGGGGATCCATCAGAGGGTTGCATCACATTAGATGACTTTTTGAATATCCAACTTTGGTTTGATAAAAATGATGGTATGCATTATTTATTAGAGTCAAGAAATATTTGGATTCAACATTATGTTAAATATCTTATAATCAATTCTTACCAAATATTCAATCATGGATTATATTTATATAAATTGACTCACTTGTGGAAATATGGTTTAAGTTGACTAAAAAAAGGATCTCCCAAAAGATGCATAATTGATTTCACTCATTACTTAGGTCTTTTGGAGGATGTTTTTTCTAATTTAATAAAGAGAATATGTTCTTACCAATGACAATGATAAATATCAACTATAAATTGTAACTAAATTGTTTGTAAGTCAAAATTTGTAACTAATTTACATTATAGAGCAATAACTTATATGAAGGTATATTTTTTCAATATAAAAATCATTTTTGTATTTTCATTGATTCAGTACTTGCATTAAATTATTKCTTTGTTTTTCCAATTTTGGAAAAAAAAAGTATAGATAATTTAGACCATTGCTAGTCTAATTCCAAAACTATTGATAATATTTTACTTTTTGTAGAAGTTTTGAACTTTTCATCAAAATGTAATGAATGTGAAGATTTAATATTTTCAATAAAGATCAAAATATAACATACATAGGAATTTGAAAAACGAAGTGATAGAAATCTTGACCTTTAAACAATTTTGAGGTAGAATTTTTTTTTAAATGTAATAATATGAAACATCCATAAAACCATGATACATGTTTTAAAATACATATAACAGTAATGAAAATGGATAAGGTCAAAATTATTWAAAAAATTTAATCAATTTTCAAATAAATAGAAACATTCAAAATTGAATAAAAAACAATGGATAATAATTGTTATTGTCAAAAGTCAGATTTAGGTTAAATTGATCAAAATCATATTTTGATATATGATAAAAAAAAATAGTAAGGTCATCAAAACATATTACTAAGTTATGTTTTCTAACATCGAAATGGCATTTAAGAAAAAAAAAAAAATGAGATCCTACAAAGTAACTCTTTTTCAAGGAAGGGCTTACAATTATGTTATATTTGAGTGGTGTTAAAAGGATTGCTTCAGTGTTTCTTCCGTAAGCCTAATTGATATAGTTTATTGGGCAAATGCAAAAAAGCTACATCTTATTACATATGTAGCGTCTTTTAAGCACAAATTTCTACGTAACCATTAAGTTTAGATAAATTTCATAGCAAAAGTGGAAACAATCATTTTAAACTAATATCAATAACTTTGTATTCTCTAAAATTAACATGCTAGAAAATATGATTCTCAAATATATATTACACTTGCAATTTATGAGTTTGGGGTATTATTGGTAATTCAATTTAAAAAAATCTAAGCTTCAAATTTAGAGGTGATGAACTTCTTATAGACTTTTAGCTACATTTATAAAGAATCAAGTGATTTATCAATTCCTATTAGTTGCAGTGAAATTTGCAAAATCAAACTTCTTCAAACATATTGATTTGCAAATATTGCAAATATTTTGGTGGCTTTTGATATATAATTGTCTTTATTAGAGTTTTCAAAAATAATGTGCTTGATCAATTTCGGTGTATACAATTTTAAAGGTTTATTCACCGTAGATTCCTAGCACCTTGGTCAAAAAATGAATGATTAAAAGGGTACCTAAATTTTCAAAATATTGTATTTTCAGAATATTATATATATATATATGTACACATGTATAAAACTTTGTCTAAATCAAAATGCAACTCACTCCATACAATCTTGCAACTCCTCTTTGTCAATAATTGTAAACATGCATTGCAAAGTTTTTTTGCCTCACCATTTTGGCCATTCTAAAACACAATCTCTCACAAACAAAATATACCGTTCACATTGAATAAACCCTAACTCTTATCGAAATCCCACTATACAAGGTAGAGAGTTTAGGGTTTGGAAGTGAAGAAAAGGGCTTACATAAATACATCCACATTAAATGTAAGATCATCTTTGATGAATTTGTAACTCATGTTAATTATATTTTAAAACTATCCCATTATATTATATATTTTATGAATTGCCTAAGTGTTTTTTGCACTTTACTTAATTATTAGGCAAAAAGTTTTCCAAACTATTAGGGAGCTATAATATATATACTTTGTATATTCTAGTTTGAATAATAATTAATAATTAATAATAAAATAATCAAGATTACTAGGCTACAACCTAAACAATTAACACAAATCTTTCTTGCAATCGCTCTAGTAGGTTTAGAGTTCATTTAAATACAAAACTACTTTATTTCTAAAGGGAATAAGAAAATTTATGGCATCTCTGAAGGCCAATGTAAATTGAAAACTTCTTTCTTTTATTTCTTTTGCAAGCCCATTTAACACATGATTTTATAGTCTATTCTATCAATGTATTTGCTATTATATTTATGTACCTATTTGAATGAAAGTTATATTGAATGGAAGATGAAGAATAATTATTTGTCATGGACCATTTGGGATGAAGAGTTTGTTGAAGATAGTTCTACTAATCAAGCCATTTAAACACACAACCAATCCTACAACTAGATAGACAATTGACGTGGGATTGAAAACAACCAAAATTTTATTTTTTTGATAATTCTATATTTGTTTCACATTAAACAACATAYTTTGATATAACAATTATGATAATCCCTYATAATRGCACAAATAATCCGTGCATTTAACATTCTAGGTAAAATTTAATATTTTTGTAACAGARGACAAATTTGAAGATCTTGAAGACATTGAGGACACTGATAGCGACAATCCACYAGATGAAACATATGATTTAGCAAAATCTTTAAAAACTTATGTKTTTTCTTTATTGGAGAAAAGTAGTCAACAATGTAAACACAAGAAAAGTGGCCTTCCGTGGCAAACACTACTATTGTATCTTTGTCGTGATGCGTGTTTTGAAGTTGCACTTCGAAAAGCTTTTACAATTCTTGCAAATACTATGTATGTCAATTATATAATTTGTATGCACTACAAAAATTTTGTTTTACATATTGAACTCAATACACAATTATAAAAAAGGCATCTACTTTTAAATACAAGGGCTTGAAGTTATTGCTTGTGAATCTCAAATATATTCAAAATAAAAATATTCATTAAATTTTTTTGAGGACCTTGCCTTTTGAGATGGACAAATGGAATTTCGGGCATGTACTTACGGTTTCAATTTTTGTCATGATTTTTTGAAACTTTTTTTGAAAATTAAAAGACTTATTAGCTTTGTGGAAATATAATTTTTTTCAATCAATGCCCAGGAAGAAAAAATATGCCCAAATAAGCTCAAAACAGGGAAGAGGGGGCAACTAAAATAAAATTTAAACTTAAAAATAAAAATTTTAATTTTTTTTCTCATAGATTGTATTTTTGCCTAAGTTGGAAGATTTGATTCATTCCACTTGAATTTGTTATGAAAAAGTTATGGACAATCTTGTTTTTTGAGCAATCTTAGTATTGTTTTGTAAAAAAACCCAATAGGATTCATTTCTGAATGTAATTTATACAATTTTTCAGGAAAAAAAGTCCTAGATGGTTTATTTTTCTTCTTAAAATACTCTTACCATAGGAATTAGTGCACTTAAAATTTGTCTTAGAGGTATTAACAGCATTCGGTGCACGTCATGCAAATAGCACCTACGAAAACCTAAATTTGGCAACAATGTTAGCATGTGAGCCTAGAAATGCAAGCCTTGAGCTGAGGTCAAAGTAGGTGGTTCACAACCATGAAGTTAATTTAGCTTATGATGGACAAGCCTAATGCACTCCCACTTCCTCTTGTGCTTTACATTTTACAAGACATATGTACACATGAATTTTTGGGACTGCAATAGGCATGTCCAGAGTTGTACTTGTTATAGGCTTCCGTATAGGCTAAATTACTTTAAAGGTGCCTGTAACATAGGTATAATATAACTCATGGAAGGTACTTATAATACAAGTATTCATAACATAATTAAGCACCTACAACATAGGTGTTTATAACATAGATGTCCTACAACCATGGAAGGTGCCTAGAATATACTTAGGTGCCTAGGTTTCTAGGCTCATGAGCTGAAGATCCTAGGTTCACATGCTAGCAACCCTAGTTTCCAAAACCTTTAGTCTAGTAGTTGTTGGAGAATTAGGCCATTTTGTGGATTGTTGGCTTAATTGTGGAAAATTCTTGAAATCTTATACCTAGCRATAAGTTCCTTCTGTATAACAACTTTATTTTATCAATGRTATTGTGTCCAATTGCTTTTYTTCTTAAGAAAATTGTTCAAATTTAYAAATAAAAAATCAAATATTTMCAACTTGTAGCATATTAGAAAATATAGTGAATAACAAGGATATTTTTTTATTTATTTAAAAAACTAAAATTTGTAAATCAAATACACAAAAAATTAAAACAAAATAATTAAATAATTCATCATGTTGTTACAAAATTAATATTTCAACAAACTTAAATATAATGATAAAAAGCTGTGACAATTTTTTCAAATGTTACTTGTTTGATTTAGTTTTTAATGTAAAAAATGCTATAATTATCCTACAAGGATTGATTTAGGATTAAACATGAGTCATTTTTATACAATTGTGATGTTTAAATTTAAAATAGAGTCGGGGACAAAAAAATCTATTTGTCATTGAAATGCTTCTCTACATAATTAATCAATATTTCAGAAATTTTTTACAACTAACTATATATTCTAAAATCTATGAAAAAAAGACAAAAAATATTAAATTTTRTGGTGTACCAAACAAAGAGAAGCATTAGTAAAAGAATTTCAAAATGATAAATTAACTTCACAGCTAGAAGGCTTCAAAAATTATTATAAATCACCACCAATGTAGAACCAATCCATTCTTAATATATAAGACATTTGCTTGATTTGAGACACTTTCAAGCTCTAAAGAGTAGTCTAGAGGCAAAACAATGTTGTTGGAAGTTGATAAGCATGGCACATTCTTTGGAAATTATAAATGCAAAATTGTACTTGATAAGAGTTTAAAGGATGTTAAAATAATCAGTAGATTAGATTTGAGGCAAAGAGAGGGTTGTTTTAGGCTTGTTCACCTTGTTGTTTTCAATGCATTGAAAGAGTAGTTGACCACTATCAGAAAAATAAATACTAATGTATTTTTTTTGTTTCTAAAATTTAGAAAACTCAACAAAAAATGACGTGGCCAAACTTCGGCAAGTCAGATTGTTGTTGTAGCATTGTTTTGGCATAGTTCCTATGCTCTCTACAGTCCAAAAATTTGTAGCTGTCATCTTGCCCAAAATCTCATCTGATGTTCTTACACTTTGAGTTTTTATAAATTTTTCTCCCTTTATTAGGTTCTAGAATATGTTTTTAGTTTTAAATTTGGTGAAGAAATGACTTTATGGAAAAGTCCAAGTAAAAAATGGAATTTTTTGTCCACATCTCTATAAAAAATTTAACTGTATGTTTTTAATTTGTAGAAAAAAAAGTATTTAAATTTTTAAAATCAAATAATATTTTATTTGTTTTATTGAACACATGTTACATTAAGTGAAACAAATAAAGACTAAAATCATATATCAACTTCCTAGTAAACTCCAAATCATAGTAGTTTAAATTGCAATGTATCATTTCAAATTTGCTAGCTACTCTTATATGTTTTGTAAAATAATTTTGTGATAATAATATGAAAATTACATATTATAAAATAACTTTTTAACAATGTATTCAAAAGTTACGAAAATCGTTGCGCCTTAAAGCTATTCTTTGGGTACATGCTTTGTGGAAATTTTAAGGAAAAAAAATTATATTTTGAATTGCTGTGTTGCCTAATAAATGTAGTTTATCGTTTTAAGGGTTAAATAGGAAATCTTTAATCTTGTAAGGTGTTTCCATTCAAGAAATTTAGGAAAATATTTGCTTAAGAATGAATTTACAAATAAGCTTGATCGTAATTTAAAAAATCATCTAATCATTATCACAAACCTATTTATTGTGAATTTGAGTTTCCAAATACAATGCATAATTATATATATAATAAACAAGGATTATTTTTTTGTATAAAACAAATCGTTCCTTTCTTAGTTTTGCATACAATATCCAAATGTTGTGTTTTTTGGTGCATTGATATCTCCTTTCATTAGTCAATGACAACACCTATCCAATGGCTAATTAGAGAAGTGGATATTGGTAACGATAAGTATAGTAATTTCTCCTATTTGGTTTCATATGGAATGATGCTCCCAAAAAGGGAGTGGAGGTGTATACTGCAACTATTGAGGGAGTATTATATTGTTCTTTATCAAAGACAAAGTCTTTTGATCTCACACCATTCTTGTTGACTCTAGAGTGACTCTCTTGTGTTGTTAAGTTCCAGTTTTCAAAGCCTATTTACCACCAAATTCACATTGTACAAACATAGGTAGAGTTTGGTTGAAGTGGGGATGTGGGGTGTAACTAGTTGTTGTTTTTCTAAGCTAAGAGCTTGCCCACCAATTTGTTCCCTACCATAAATCCTCATCCAAATAGGTAGGGATAGGGAAGCCCCTTCTCACCAGTCCTCCCTTAGTGTTTCTTGCACAGTTTAGTTGGACCGGTAGAAAAAGCACTAGAAGACGAGAAGTGAACACCAATTGTCTTGCCGGTCTTTGTGAACGGAGAAGTCGGGTCTCAAGGTTCAACGATATTGGAGGACAAGGGTTAGCCTATTGGTGGAGCCACAGGAAGAAAAAGTTTTTTTTTTTATGTCAGGCCTTGACATCAGCGTGTCATGACATATCCTTCGTCTGTCCGAATGGATGTCTCCATGTCTCAATATGCATTCCTATGTTGAGGGCGAACCCTTTAACATGAATATGTCTGACGCAACGTCCATTAATCTCTGGCAAAAAGTCCGTCCAAATTGATGTCTCTAAAAACACGAAGATGTCAAAATAAATGTCTGCAAGACATTTGTTCTTGAACCCCTGAACGTAAAGACGTCTGACGCAACGTCCATTAATGCAATGCAAAAAGTCCGAACTGGCACGCACTGGCAAGAATGTATCCTCCTCTTGGATGCTGCATGCCTAATTAGCACATTGCATGAAACATTACAGTGTCTCATGGGATGTCTTAGACAACAAAGTCATGTCCAATTGGACGCTTAAAAGAAGTCTCCATAATGCTCAAAAGCGCCCTACAAATCGCCTTTAAAAAGTCCACGTCAGTACATAAAGATGCCACGTCACCCAATTTCTGCAGTCCATGTCAGCGGCCACATCATATGCCACATCGTCAAAAGCAATGGATGAAAAGTTTTCCTATGTGGCTGCCCGCGACTACGTGGCGCCTGAATTCCATCCACATGGCACAATTTGAGGGCCCCGTTGACCGATGTTTTTTTGGATGTCTAGCCTTCAGCATGTTGATGTCCTCACGTCATTCTAGACATTTGCTGGACATCAGGTATAGCACGATCTACTTGGACGTCCATGTTGACACGGCTAGACATCACCTTGGATGTCCGCATGTCCAAATCTGGCAATCTCGCGACTGCGTGTTTTCTTCTAGTGGAGATTGGTCAACTTGAAGGGAATCACTATGTGTGAAATTTTTACTAGATCTCTTCCCACCCACCCGGTCCACATAGCGGTACAATTTCTTGTTTGACACTGTAGCTTCTTCAGGAAACTTTGCCCGCTCGACTCACATGGCAAGAGGCCCTTAATTACAACCAAATGATCCGATTTATTGTACAATCACCAAATTGAAAGAAATTATCAAATCTAAGCATCAATTTGATGAAAAATATTTGTGCCCTATAATGAAGTACAACCGGCATTCAAGTTAAACACAACCACTTTATAGTAAAACTAGAGAATACATGTTACTTAAATCCAATTCCCGATCTTCTATCTGATTTAGGAATTGAGAAACAACCTCCACAAATTTATAGATACCCCATGTTGTTGTTGTTGGGTCTTCCCTATTCAAATAAAATTCATCTAGATGGGGATAAGGAAGCCCACTAGTGGACATGCTCTAATATTGTTGTTGTTTACCTTGAATGAGGCTTTATGATCACACCATTCTTATTGATTCTATCCTCTGAACAAAACTTATGGCATCAATTTTTAAGAATCTGAATCCAAGTTTCCTAATTCAATCTACAACTGCATTCTGCACAATGCAATGAGGATTTGATTGGAGTAGACCGAGCCTCGGCATGGTCACACCAACATATTTTTTGTTTGGGTACCATGGGGGCTAGATTGCACCATGACTTTCAAAATAAATTTATAATTTTCTTAAAAAAAAAAATAATCTTTTTTCGTCCATTTTTTTCCATTTCTATTCAAATATGTAAATGAAGTTGCTAAGTTGAATGAAAAAGTGCAAGAATATGATTGAAAAATACTATTTTTGTTTTTTGTTTAGTCGGTTCAAAGTATGGATGAATGAATGAATGAATGTTGAAGTACAGTGCTTCACCAAATTTTACATGATTGCCATTCTCACACTTTCTTAAAAAGTAAGTAGAGAAAAAGGGTTAGTTCACACTAGCCCATTTTCTTTGATTTTAAGAGTGCTAGCGGATGGCAATCATTTAAAAATTTGGTGAAGCATTGTATTTCTACATCCTTCCATCTCTTGAACCAAAAACACTTTTCAATTACATTCATGCATTTTTTCATCTAAATTTGGCAATTCCATCCATAAATATAATAAAAATGAAATATTTCCAGAAGAAAAAAAAGGTTACTATTACCTGGCAAAAAGTAAACTTTTTATTTAGAAATGGTGCAATCTAACACCATGGTGCCCCCCCACCAAAAAAAAAGAAGAGGGTTGGGTCACACACACGTACGCGTACGTTCCCTCCTCTCCCTCCTTTCTGGGAACGGTCCCCCGACCCAATTCCAGCCACATGATTATTAGAAAATGATTATTTCTTCCCAGCCAACCCCCACCACATAAACCCCGCCCCGCCCAACCCCGCCAGCATATCTTTATCCAAGACGTCTCTGGTCCGTTCATCCCCCCACGCAACCTCATTGGTCCACCCAACATGATCCCCTCCACGTCAGCCCAAGCCCAGGCTCGCCCCACCCGTCCCGACTCCCGACCCGTCCCCGTCCCCGTCCCCGTCCCCGCCCCTGGCTCCGAGGCTGGCGGGCTTCACCCGCATTCTCTCACGGTCCGTCGGTCTGCCTGCGTCGGTGGATTGTTTTCCTCCCAATTGATTTCATGTTGAATCCTCACTCACTGGATTCTGTTTTCTGCTCCGCTTTTCCAGGAATTTGAATTGATTTTTTTGTTTTTTGTTTTTTGGGGGGATCATTTTGAGTCATTTGGGAGCCATTTTGATCTCTGTTTGCAATTGGGGCCCTGTCTCTCTGCAAATAAGTTACTTGTGGTTGTGGTTCCTCGGAGGAGAGGGACTCACAGCGCAAGGTCCGTCTTCGGATATTATTGTTCATCACAGATCTTTTTGTTTCGGATAATCGAATGATCTCTGTCTACTCCCTGTTTGATTGAGTCTTGCCATTAGAGGGTCGATGTCCTTGGAATGTTGTCGTTCGAGTGGGATCTCTCGTGGCGATGAGATCTGTTGTGTTGTGTAGTGTTGTGTTGTGTTGTGGTGAGTAAGGGTTTGGAGGATTTCGTTTTGGCTTAGGGTTTCATGGGGGGAGAGTGTGTGGGTGTGCCTGGGGTTTTTAACGACTGCTAGTTTGGAGGCGTTTCTCTTCCTCGTCCGGTGTGGTCTTGTTGTTGCTTGTGTTTCGGTGAGATGAAAAATCGAAGGAGCGAACATTGCTTGATTTTGATGATGGTTTGAGGATTATTACAGTCTTGAGAGGTTGGGATTAAGTGGTGGGGGTTTGGAGAATACGTTTTTTTGAGAGGTGTGAATATGGGCGTTTGGATGTGGAGTTGTCTTTGATAATGATTGTGAGCTAGAGGGGGAGGAAGAGAAGAGAAGAGAGGGTTTGAAGAACGGCTTTGGGTGGTGGTGAATTAAAGGGCGTGCTTGAAGATGAAGACCTTGTGTGATGTGTGTGAGGCGGCACCTGCGAGGCTCTTTTGCGCGGCGGATGAAGCGGCTCTTTGCTTGAAATGCGATGAGAAGGTATATTGGAATTACGATTGCATCTGGAAATTTTCTCAAAGTTTCTTTTTCTTGTTCTTTTTCTTAGTGGATGTTATTGAGATGTCGTCGGGGAACTGAAATTGCGTAAGGTTTGTACACCTGAAAGCGTCTAGAAAAAGCCTCTGATCATGGTTTTTATTGCTGAATTTGGTTGGGGTCTTGTTGGCAGTTGAAGAGGATGCCAATGTACTCTTGGCATGTAGTTTTTTTCCGCAGTATGAGTGAACCATGAATTTTGAAAGGGTTGAATAAAGGTGTATTCATAATTGAGGATGCTAGGGCTCTCATGTTCGGACCGTTAGGCAAGAGTCTGTAGGGAATCTATAGGAGCCACTTTGGTATGAGGGTTGCAATTAGGCGAAGTTACCTTAGTAGAGTGAACTGGACGATCATGATGTCGCAAGTGGTATGGCAATTTCTTAGGATGAATGTTTGGCGAGAATATGCTCCTTGTGTTTTGCGTATTCTGTATTAGCACATTGGAAATTGGAGTTTTCTAGCGATAGAATCGGGATCCCTGCCCTAGATGTCTCCGATTCTAATTGTGTCTATTAGAGACATCTTGCGGTGGAGGTTTCCGATTCTACATCTGTTCCATTGTTTGGTCTCTCAAATAYGATTTRCAGTTAAGTATATCTTGAGTTCTAGAATGCTTAGTGGGTACGACCTGTTGATGCTTAGAATTACCCATCGCAATTATACTTGTATTGATCAACAGGTTCACGGTTGTAACAAGCTAGCAAACAGRCACGTTCGACTCCAGCTGACGGAATCCAGAGCTGTGCCTCGCTGTGATATTTGTGAGAATGCCCCTGGTAATATTCTGTCCTGCGATGATCGTATTGTTTTCTGTGTTTTGTGTAATCGTCTATTGTYTTCTTGGTGAAGAGTAGTGTTGGATTTTCGATTTTTTTCTCAYTTTCGATGASCAAGGTTTTCTRGTACTTCTGCTCTCACTGGGTTGCTCTCTTTGTTGCAGCATTTTTTTTCTGTGGAATTGATGGGACGTCCCTCTGCCTCCAGTGCGACATGGATGTTCATGTTGGAGGAAAGAAGGCACACGAGCGTTACCTTATGATGGGACAAAGAGTTGAGGCAAGTGTTCAATGTTACTCATGAGGSTTTCAACTGTTGGAAAATGGCATAWAGGATTCTAATAATCTGTCTTGAGAATGGCTTTAGAATGAAAGATATTGATCACCAGTAGTCTTTCAGATTTTTACTTTCCTTTGCTTGCGTCAYTTTTTTGGAGTTTGTACCTTTAGGGGGTCCTCTATTGTGAATAGAAATCTATTGCGCTTTGTTTCTGTGATTCTCGTTTTAATCAAGAGTTGTGTGATCCTAATGTGAAGTTCCAGATTCTTGAATAGGCGGATGATTAGTAGTCTCGTGCTCCAGGTCACTATTTAGTCGACAATTTTGTGCCAATCGGCTCATATTTGTGACCTCCACGAACTGCAGCTTCCTTCTAGAACGCCCAGATTTGATGATCCTGTGGACGCTGACAAGCAGCAAGCAGAGCAGAACAATCCAAACAATGACAAGAACGGGGCACAATTACAGGACCAGCACCATCACCACCACTACCACCATCATCACCACCACCACCATCACGATGAGGAAGTCAGGGCAGGGATGCCTGGGTCGAAACCCAGTTGTGATCAAGATGACAGTAATGCTCCAGCTATTGCTATTGCGGCTGGCGACGAGGAGTCTCTATTGCTAGATGAGTGCCAGCATCAAAATCACTCTCGGATGATTGACCTGAATTCTCGGCCGAAGCGCTTACTGAGCCAAGCATCTTTGCCTGACAAGGTGTGCCTTGGGAGATATYCTCAGGGGAACCCTGAGCCTATCTTTWCTTGCCTCTTTCCTTGGTCTTCATGCTTTCAGCTTACCATATATTTGCCAACTTTTGTTTGTGACGYCAAGTCTATTCCCGGGTTASTTATGCACGTGGAGGAGTAAGTGTWCTGCACTAAACTGTGATTGTACCCACTCGTGCTATTTCAGGGTTGACCTCAAGTCCCGACCTGAWCACATGCTGCGTCAGTCGTCTCTGCTTGACAAGGTTCGCCTTGCCAAGAGTTCTAAACCATTCCATGCATGACTAATTAATTTTGATATCATATGTAGCAGTGTCACCACCACCCTGTGTAGCATATGGATAGTTTACTTGTCTGTTGTACYCCCTTTCAGCCTTTTGTTAAGCCTCCTTATGGTGGTGGGAATGCAGCCGAGTGATGAACCCACGGCCAGCAGCGAAGGTGAAGACATTGGTGTGGTTCCAGACCTGTCTTTAAGGGCCTACCAGAAGGCTACGGAATAGGTGGTYAATCTACAAGCAGGAACCCTTCTCTATCAATGGCGTATTAACGCATTGACAGCACTGGAATCAGTTCAATTCCATGGGTGCGAGCACAAGGAATGCCGTCCAAGAATGCAAGCTACAGTATAGCGTTCGAGTATTCTAGAGAGGTTTCCAAGACAGTCTTAAAATAGGGCTCGTATATAGAACCCTTGGTCCTGGTTGTGTGCTGTCTGGTGTGGTTTCAGTGTGCTCAAAATTCAATTTGTCCGTGTCCATCCAGAGTCGAGTGGATGTGAATCCTTAACCCGTTATTGAATTCATTGTTTTTATGAATTAAAAAATTAAAAAAATATTTTTACTGTTATTTTTGTATATTGTGGCACCTACATAACACAGTAGTCATATCCAAAATCATATGCACTTTTTTGAAAAAAGTCTCCAATGGACTTGACTCATGGGATTATGTGTTGGTTATTAACCCTTGAAGCAGGGACCGGTGGCTGTGGAAATCATCCATTTTTGCTACCGTGTGCCATCGTCTACTATCGAGGATGAAAAATTGCAATTCTGTCTTGCATAGTTTGATTCTTAGTCATGTAGAGGACACAAAACCCTATGAAGAATTGCCTAGTGATTTTTGGGACATGTTTTGGGGTACAATGTGAATCAAATCATGTACTTTATTTAACCCTAAATGATGTTGTGGACCAAAGTGGTGACTACAAGGTCTTGGCATTCATCCAATTTATTTTTTATTGGCTAGGGGCTTCATGAGTAATAAAGAACTGGAAAGCAGTTCATTGTAGGTTGACATTTATGTTTGAATGAAAAGGTGCCAAAAAAAATGGCACATCATCACAAAATTGAGACTCACTTCTTTGATACTTTTGCAGGAATGTATTGATACTACTAAAGAGGCTTGAGAATAGAGTACCTAAGTTATCCTCGTGCAATACTACATTTTAACAATATTTTATTTATACTCATGTTGTACTGCATTGAAGTGTAAATTATAGTATTTGAATGATACAATATCTATACTCATGTTGTACTACATTGACATTACTAATATAAAATACTAACATTATTATATAGTTTTACGAACTAACTAACCATATCTATATCTATATATTTTATTATAATAATATTAAGAAAATAAACTTATGACATACAAAACAATAAACTCTACTGTAACAATAAATAATTGCATATTTGTATACTAACAATACATATGTTATTTTTATTACATGCTACACTAGTAGAAAATGCAAGAATTTTGACATAATTCTGTTGATTTGGTTGCGTTGTCCCGGTCACTGTTTTGTTGATTTCAACAGAAATATGTTAATTTTTTACAAATTTCTGTTGAAATCAATAGAATAGTGACCGGGACAACGCGACCAAATCAATAGAATTTTGTCAAAATTCCTACGTTTTCTACTAGTGCTAGGATTGTCTATCAGGACCTGACTCTAGCATTTCACATCCGAATGTCCGTCGCCGTTGGTCACGACGTGTTGGAATCTAAACACTAAAACAAAATATTTTTTTCCCTTTTGGAACGGCTTGGATGGCTTGTCCGTCACTTGGACGGTCCAACCATCAACAGGACAGAAAGGCTGTCAATGGGACAAATTGTCCAGGAAAAAAAATTTGGATCCTGACGGACTTTGGGTCTGGATCCTAACTTTTCATCAAAGTAACGTCCGCATATTTGTAATCTTACAACAATACCATGATTTTGTTGTAAAATATTGTATTTGAAACTATTTTTGATGCAACTACAATACATTTACTGAAAAGACTTGTATTTTTAATAAATTCTTACTTAAAAGACTCTTTATAGGTCATTACTTAAAATCTTATCTCTAGGACTATACTTCAAACATCCTTTTTTTTTGTAGTGAGAAGATCAAGTCATGACAGTGTTTCTGGAGCCACTTATAAGAGAGATAGAATTTATGTTCATAAGTGGATATGATGTTGATTATAATTTCCAACTAAGGACAATTCTCTTAATATTAACGCAACAAATACAATTGGGAATTCAAAGTTGAGGGCATTGCTTATGTATTGGACAAGCGACCAATTGGCTCAATGCAAAGTGGCTCACCTGGATTAAATTATCAAGCTACCATGTATGTCGTTGTGGCCACATGGTAGAAAAATCACTAGGATGGAATGTTGTATACACTGACAATTGAAGGCAAGCAAAATACGATCCTCTTCTTCCTTGAACTATCACTACAAGAGAAAGGGGTATTTTAAGTATAGTCCTAGAGATAAGATTTTGAGTAATGACTTATAAGTAGTCTCGTAAGTAAAAATTTACTAAAAACCCATGTCTTTTAAATAAAATTTTATTCAAAAGACATGTGTTTTTAGTAAATTTTTACTTAAAAGACTCCTTATAAGTCATTACTTAAAATCTTATCTCTAGGACTATACTTAAAACACCCCTTTCTCTTGTAGTGTATTGAAAGCATTTACTTGGAAGCTTAGACTTTTCAAACGTTACCTACCTCTACTCGTTCAAGAAAGTACAACAATGTTACAACATATTCTAAACTTTGGAGGCTCTATCATTTGTATGGTTTTAATTTGAGCTTGGAATTAGTTTATGATTCGATGCATATTTTGCCATTGAACATTTTCAAGATTTATGCGGAGCATTTAGTAAGTCAAGGAAGAGCTGTTTTAATTGATAATGCATTGGTAACAATCACTAAGCATAGGCCTAAAGAACTTGGAGCTAGATGGGCATCAGGTTGTTCAAACAAACTTTCGTATTGGAGAGCAGAAGAGTATAAACACTTTGTACGACGGTATTTGCCTTATTGTATACAAGAGCTAAATATACAAAAGAAAGAGAAGTTGTATGCAATTAGACAAATACTCACTGAAATTGCGAGATTATGCTTTTCTTGTTTAAAGACAAATGGTTGGACAGATGAGTCAATTACTATCGCTAGATCACTACTTTCAACATGGTGTATTCAATGGGAAAATTTGTAGGCCCGATTGGTTCTATTTTACAACATGTTGCAAGTAAAATATGTTGAGTACATTCCATGTTGCTCATTTGTATTGTTACTTGTAGAAAAAGTTTCGCATGTTGAATGAATGTCATGTTCATGTCATTGATGCATGTTTTGGTAATTAGATTTTGCTTTTTCTATGGACAAGAAGTGACGAGATGTTGGATGATGTTTTGCGACATGGTCCACATGACTTGTATTGGTGTTACAACTTTAAAAGAAGTGTATTATCTTATAAGAGCATTAAAACAAGTAACAAATATAAGGTAGGGTTCTCTGAAAACAAACCGGTTGTAAAAGCAACCTCTAACACAGAGTTACATTTTGCTTTCTTCAATGTACCAACCATGTACATTTCAAGAGGGGGTTGCTTTTAGAAACCACTAAAATTCAACTTCAAAAATTTGTAACTAATTCCACAAAGCTCCAAAAAAAATGAAACGACTTGGGTTGGATGCCAATTCCATTTTTCTTCCTATGCAAATGAATTGAAAATTGTTTCATGGAGTTTAGCTCCTCCAAAATGCAATTAGCTCTGAAAGGGTCGCTTTAAGAGCACACTACCTTAATAAGATAACGTACTCAAAATATGAAAGTCGTTTGGCACTCACTGCCCGAGAGAACATTGCAAAAATTAAAGATAGTTTGTATCCTCCACAAATGGCGGTATTGGAAATTCACAAGCAATTGTTAACAATAYATCAGCAAMCAAGTGGATGARGWGRTATTAAATTTATAGTTTGTCATGAATTATGAACATGATAGAAACAATATGCTTTTGTGATGTTCAAATTAGAATTTTTTCTAACACTCTATTCCATTCAATACTTGACTATGAATATAGCAAGTATGACCATCATGCATGCCTAGAATCTCATGAAAAGAATATCATCCTCATAAATTCAATAATGGATGCACAGAGGTTAGAGAAAGTGCATCCATTGTTGCCGCAATGTGCCTGCAAGAAAGTCATTCAATCAAAAGGCATTTCAATGGGGTGGAAATGGAAACATGAAGCAAATGAGAAAAAGCGTCGAGACATATATGCATGAAAATTGGAGGCAAGAGAAATTACTAAATAGYGACACATTAGACAAATTTTCAAATGAAATTGAAAAAATTTTGTTTGTTATTTTTTGTGGTGTTCATTATAGAGCAGGTGATCATGTCATTGCAATAAAAAATGGGCATGAATTGGATCCATTGAATGAATTGGGATACTCAACCTATAAAGCAAAAATTACAATGTTTTTCATCCACAAGTTCATGGAGCATTACAAATTGTTTTTCCATGCTAGATTTTTTTGATAGGTAATCAATTAAGTATAAGTTGCTAAGATTTTAAATTACTATTTTGAATTTAGATGTTGCATATTGTAACTATTGTTAAGTTTGGTAGTTGAAAATTGTACCAGTAATGTAATTGTTAAAAATTATTTTTTTGTTTCATATATGAAATTCAATGCTTAATCATCACATGTACGGTGCTTTTTGTAGATTCCAAATACTTCATGTCTTTCTATGCCAATGTTATTAGATTATTTGTCAATGGTGCTTCTAACTCCAAGACGAGTGTTTTTTTCAGAGGAAATGATTGTCGACCAATATATGTACTTCTTCACAAGTTCATAGATTAGCATGTTCCTCAAAGGAAAGATGATGTTTTAGCCTTTGAATTAGCTGATTTAATCATTTGGAAGCATTTGGTGAAGATGTGAGAACCAGGGCATTGTCCGCCTTGGCCACAAGTTTTGGACATTATGTATTGTCGGCAAAACAAAGAAGAGCCATTGAAAGGGACATTGTTTTTATAAGAGAAGTGATTTTGCCAAGACATTTAGGCAATGATGTCACAATGAGGGTATAGATGGAGATGAACCCTATGTTGGTCATGTATTTGTGAGCATCCTAGAATTGAAAAATAGGGACCAAGGCATGTATAGGAAGTATTAGACCATGGTGCTTCTGAACATGCCTTCTTGGTCATGTAGAAGAAAGTGGGTTTTCCATGGCCTTTGACAATGTTCATAGTCAACCCATATGTTGGCAAGGGATTAAAGCTGTTTTCAATTATAGAAGAGGTTTGTTGAGGTAGCAAGGTACAATAATGACTTTTAGTGTTGTCATTTTTGCAATCGTAATCATTGTGACTTCTTCAAAATTTTAAACACTAACGAATTTCAAATTGAGTTTTGTGTATTTCTATAAAATGATATATACAATAGTCTATTGAAATTTTGCATAGCTATAAGGTGAAAATGGTGTATTGTATTGTATTTCAAATTTGCAATGGTTGAATGTTTCTAAGGTACATTTTCAAAAAAAAAACCTAACCTTATTGACCTTTGCTACATTGAAGATGAAGAAGTGAGACCTCTAGCTTGTTTGACTTGCAACCTCTTCAAGTAAATACCGGTATAGAATGATTGTATGTGTAAAAGTTGCTTTTGAAAATCAAATATGAATTTCATTCTTTGAGCAAAAAATGGAAGTACGTGATGGCCCCAAATGCACTTGACGGGTAAAAAAAATCAGATCACATGTAGTTGTATCCTTTATCTTGTTGCATTGTAGTTCCACTTTGGGTTGATTATATCATATTAAAGTGTAAAATTGAAAATTTAAAGTATTACTTTGTATTGCTTATATCAAAATTTCAAAATAAATGTGAATTAAAGAACTCAATGGATTACATACAAGACTACACCTTATTGTTTGATATACAGTAAGAGATGAATGGACAAATAGGTCATTGCAAAAATGGCTTGCCCTTTTTATGTTTTGTTTTGCCAAAATGGTTTTGTCTTCCACTATGACTTTTGAATTGTGAACCCATAACCAAAAATTTATTTATAGAATTTTTTATGGTAATTGTATCCCCTATTTTCAGGATTGTCCACGTCCAACATCCTGGACCAAATCACGTCCAAACGTCCGAAGCCAACGGACGTTCACGTCTTGGCGGACGGGTGGTCAGCCGCTTCGCCGCCGAGCGGTCAGCCGCTTTGCCGTTGGGTGGTCGGTTGAGGGACTATGGGCGGTCGGGCGACGTTGGGCAAGTGGGCGGCGGGCCGCAGTGACGTTGGGCGGTTGGGTGGTAGTCAGGAGTCCGACTGCCGGAATGTCAATGGACGTCCGGAGGGTCGCATCCGCGGATGCTGGACGTTTGGACGTGACTTTGGACATTTGGACGTCCGGACAACCTTGCCTATTTTTTAGAAAATTAAAAAAAATTACTTTTTATTAAAAAAAATCAATTTCTTTAATTTGTCACACTTTTTTGGATTTTTTGTTTGTTTTTAGTATGGATGAGGAACCAAATTTAATGATTAAAAGCTGAAATTTTGGTTGTCTATTCCCACACTAGTTAAGCATGTTTCATATGAGGGGCATCAAAAGATACATTATTTTATGTCCACGTTTGTGCAAGTAGGCCAAAGAAAAGAGATATTCAACGTTTTGATTTTCAATAAATTAGCCATAGTGAAATTAAAGAAAAACTAAAAATTTGCATTTGGTGACGATTTAATAGTGATGACATTTCAGTATTTCACCAATATAATGAACTTGAAACCTTGTTCAATGTTCAAAAGTGAGCACGCCATAAAGCCCCTTCTTTGGCATACTTGCACAAATGTGGAGGACATAAAATAATGTATTTTTTGATGCCCCTCATATGAAACATGCTTAACTAGTGTGGAAATAGACCACCAAAATTTCAGCTCTTAATCATTAAATTTGGATCCTCATCCGTACTAAAAACAAAAAACAAAACAACAAAAGCGTGACAAATTAAAGAAATTTATTTTTTTAATAAAAACGATTTTCTTAATTCTCTGAAAAATAGGGGATTTAATTACCGTTCAAAACTCCAGAAACGATTTTTTTGGTTTTTGGTTTATAATTAAAAAGTTATAGTAGAAGACAAATCCATTTTGGCAAAATGAGACAAAAAAATGGTTGGCCATTTTTGCAATGATCCAAATGACATTTTTCTTAACCTACGTACATTTTAAGAGCTCTCAATTTTTTTAAAGCTTAATGGGGAATTTCAAAACATCTTTATGAAGAGGACCTTAGAAGGAAAAAAAAGGTTTGTCAAAGGCTCAAATAAATGACTTTGACTATTGAAAATGTATGAAATTTTAAAATTAAAAAATAATAGATTAAAGATTTTGAWATTATAACATTTTAAATTCTATTTGAGATTTTGTAAGCAATAATTCATTGTATGAAGCTAGAAAATACACAAATGGAATGGCAATGTTGATTTAGGAATCAACAAATTTTACAAGTACAAAAAGTAAAAGTAAATGAAACTTATTTGTACTTAGTTATTTTAGATATTGAGGAGTTGAATTTTTTTTAGAACGTTGTGAATTTGTGGTTTTCCATTTCTAAAGTAGAGAAAGAAGAAATGATACAAACTTTTAAGCTTCAAAGATTTTTGCACTAAAAAACAATTAGATTCCAAGGGTAGTCATTTGTCTATAAACAAAAATTAGAATAACTCTTTGATTCACAAAAGCATTTCAAGCATGCATTATGAGTGTGGCCTTTGAGGTTTAGTATTACATTTTGTACCTCTTTGCACATGTGGCAATCCCAAGCCCATTTTTTCATCTTTATGGGACAATTTTTTGTTCTAAATTGTAGTGGAGTTGCATAGAACATTCTATAAGGTATACCCATAAAGTTAATGAATAGTGAAAAATGTACAATGGGGGTGCCAATCAAAATGGCGTTTTCAAATTCAAAGTGATAGAAATGTCACTATAGCCAACTTTGACAGCCTTCCGAGAGCTAGAAAACGGGTTTTTTAAATCAAATTATTTTACATGATCATCTCTATTTTAATAACATTTGTCAAAAAATTTAAGGCCAAAAAGTTTATACAAAAAAGGATATTTGAAATCTACATAGCTGTGAGAATTTTTTCTCATTGCTGCCAACTTTGACTCCCTTCCAACTTTCCAAGGGTTGAAAACATTAGCTTTTGCCATGAAGTTTTTTTACAAGATCATCTTTGTGTTGATAGTATGTGTGACAAATTTCAAGTCCAAAAGATTTTCACACAATAAGATTTTTGAAATTTATCAATAGATGTCATTGTAAGAGACAATTTCACTATTGCCAACTTTGACACCCTCTCAAGTCTCAAGGGTAGAAAAATTAGTTTTTTTGCCATGAATTCATTTTTACAAGATCAACTCTATGTTGATCACATTTCAATCGAATTTCAGTGTCAAAAGATTTTTCCAATAAAAGATATTGAAATCTACCAACATTTGTAGTTTTAAGAATGATTTTTTCAACCCTTGGTGTAGTATCATTTTGTAGGTCAAAGTTTGACACAGATGTAAAAATCATTCTCACAACTACACATGTTGGTAGATTTTCAATATCTTTTTTTGGGTGAAAGTTTTGAACTTATAATATGGCATACATCTCAATGACATAGAGATAATCTCATGACAAAGATCTCATGGTAAATAAACAATTTTTTTAGCCCTTGGAGAAGAGTCAAAATTGGCAGTAGTGAAATTGTTTCCCACAACTATAGATGTTGGTAGATTTCCAATATCTTTGTTTGGAAAAATCTTTTGACACTGAAATTCGACTATAATGTGATCAATATTTATACAAGAGCTGATCTTGTATAAATGAATTCATGGCAAAAAAACTAATTTTTCTACCCTTGAGACTTGAGAGGGTGTCAAAGTTGGCAATAGTGAAATTGTCTCTTACAATGACACATATTGATAAATTTCAAAAATCTTATTGTGTGAAAATCTTTTGGACTTGAAATTTGTCACATATACTATCAACATAGAGATGATCATGCCAAAAAAATCTCATGGCAAAAGCTAATGTTTTCAGCCCTTGGGAGGGAGTCAAAGTTTGTAATAATGAAAATTTTCTCATAGCTACACATGTTGGTATATTTCAATTACATTTTTTTGGGAAAATCTTTCGGCCCTAAAATTTTTCATAAATATTATTGAAATAGAGATGATCTTGTAAAAAAATTCATTGAAAAAAAACACTTTTCCAGTGTCAAATTTGGCAACACTAAAATTTCTTTCATTGCAAATTTGAAAACGCCATTTTCATTGATACCCCGCTGTACACTCTTATGCTCTTATGTGTTCCTTGCAATGTACATGATGAAAATAGCATCCTCACCGTAGTCTTTGTAGGCCCATTGTTCCCTCAAGGAACAATTTTTCAATTTTGTGCACGTTGCAATTACATTAATTTTTGGTGAAACTTTGTGAAAGCTTCACACAAGATAGAAAAATAATTTGCTTTCTGAAAATGAAATTATTGGATTCATTTGGCACAAAACAAAAATCTGTATACCAAAATTAGGTTGGAAATGACATGTTCAAGAAGTGCACAAAATCTTCAAATTGGAATGTGAAAGCTATTTTCCTCAGATATTGCAATTTTTTCTATATGGAAAGATTTGATTAATTCTATTAAATTTGTGTTGTGAGAAATTTTAACTTTAAAACTAGTTTAGTGCAAATTTTGAAGATTAATATAGAAAAAAATATAGCTCTTGAATGTTTTCTCTTTGGAACTGGAATGGCAAGTTTGAGTGGTTTTAGATTTTAAAAAGATCTAGGGGCCTAGGTAATGGAAGTGGAATAAGGAAGATGCACCAACATCTAGCCACTCCTAGTAACCAATATGTAGGATGCACTATTTACTACCTTAGGGTGGAACTACAGCTTGCACTACAAGAGAAAATGGTGTTTTAAGTATAGTCCTAGAGATAAGATTTTAAATAATGACCTATAAATAGTCTTTTGAGTTAGACTTTATTAAAAACAGGTGTCTTTTAAGTAAAATTTTACTTAAAAGACATGTGTTTTTAGTAAATTCTTATGTTAAAGACTCCTTATAGGTCATTACTTAAAATCTTATCTCTAGGAGTATACTTAAAACACCCCTTTCTCTTGTAGTGCTTACAAGTACATTTGAAATTTGTGCTCTTGTGACATTAGAACCAAATTTTCAATTAAATGGAGGTTTTTCAAGCGCATGATGACTTCTTTAGCACAGTCATAGGATGACTGTGCCTTGCCACAATTTCTTTATGGACATAGTTGGCTTTTTGAACTTGTTATGGGAGAGTTGATAAAATGGTGATGGTTCACTAGTTAATGTATAGAATGTTGTGGTTGGGCACTTTTTTTTAGACAGAACAACCTCAAGAATAATTTCTTCCACTACCTTCCACTCCAAAATCTCTCTTCCTCCTCTAGAATTTACCAACGAAGTATGGGCTACAACCGATTGACAATATTGAGCAAGACTTCCCAATTATACAAATCCCTCCACTACCACTAGTAGAAAATGCAAGAATTTTGACATAATTCTGTTGATTTGGTCGCGTTGTCCCGGTCACTGTTCTGTTGATTTCAACTGAAATATGTTAATTTTTTACAAATTTCTGTTGAAATCAATAGAACAGTGACCGGGACAGCGCGACCAAATCAACAGAATTTTGTCAAAATTCCTGCGTTTTCTACTAGTGTACTACTGTGGCTCAACCCCTCCCAAGCTCAAGCGTGAGGTTGCACCCACTACAAGAGAAAGGGATGTTTTAAGTATAGTCCTAGAGATAAGATTTTAAGTAATGACCTATAAGGAGTCTTTTAAATAAGAATTTACTAGAAACACATGTCTTTTAAGTAAAATTTTACTAAAAAGACATGTATTTCTAGTAAAGTCTTACTTAAAAAACTTCTTATAAATCATTACTTAAAATCTTATATCTAGGACTATACTTAAAACACCCCTTTCTCTTCTAGTGACACTAGGATCATAGTTTCAAATCCATGACCAATAGCAAATCACATCATGCAGATAGCAAAGGAGTTGGCAAGTAAGTGGTCAAGCAAACCAGGTTGATACTCAATTTTTTTCCACCAAGCACACAACACACTCATGGAGCATGGCCTATAGAGATATAGGTAGGAAACTATGTAAAGTATCTTGTCACAAGTATTGTCATATCATAGATGTGATGGAGTTTTTGTTTGTGAAACTCTTTGTTACAAATTGGTCATGTCATTGGAGTTAGTATCTCATATTCTAATGACAAGGATGTTTTAGTATATGAGATTTAAAGTTCTTGTGTGGCTTTTGTGATTTTTGTGTGTTCTAACTTGTTTTCAAGTTTACTATAAAAAATTGAAATACAATATCCCACAAAGCTCCAAAATTCCTTTTTTCTTGTTAGCAAATTTCAAATCAAGTCTTTGTTGTGGTCCATGAAGCAAAGATACAATTGCTTAGAGGTCAGGGTGAATAGTACAATGGTATGGTTGGACAATATAGCAAAGGCGGGTTGGTTGTTCTCAATGGCGCGGACAAGAAGGCAGCTTATTATCAACTTGAAAGGAAAAGCTATGAGGCCAAAAATTATGATGATTGTTGTGCCTCCAAGCTATTCCTTGATCACACATTGTGTGAAAATTTCAAAGAGAAAAGAGAAAAAAAATTGTTTGTAAATGGATGACCAAAAACGCTATGCTTCCAAAAAATGATGTTTGGTCCATTAACGGTTAAATGCTTATATCTTGTGATTGATTTAGTCAAAGTTTTTGAAATTTCTTCTATAAATTTTCATACTACTGTAGCCTCTAGGCTCTAGTGCAAGATTGTATGCTTTGATAAGAAAAAACATATGTTTAAAAAATTTGTTGTTTGCATTGAAAATGGCAATTTTGAGTAGTTTTTGATTGAAAAGTGGCCTTCAGACTTTAGTTATTAAGATCAAAGTCAAAATCTATCAAAGTGCTAAACCACTTGCCTTGCAACTACTCAAAATAATTTACAACTCTAAGTTTTTTCTCAATCTTGTAAGAATTACTTACAATTCTTTATGTCACACAAATCCAAGGCATCAATGAACATCTAGTCCTCTACCATGTTTCATTCATTTTTGGATTGGAAGGTTCATTTTGTTACTAAACTATTAACAACTAAAGCCACTAGAGCAAAAAATGATTGATCATTGTTTCATTACAAAAGAAAAAATCGACAAATTACTTTTAATTGTTCATGCTACAAGAAAATAGGGCCCTAATCAACAAAAAATGGACACATTTATATTCATTATGACAGTTTTGGCTTAGCCAATATTTGTGCAATTGAGAAAATTGTAACTTTGCTTTCATATTTTGGGTAGATAAAGCCAACTTAGAAGCTTTAGTGAATGACCCCAAATTTGTTGTTTTAGGACATTCATCAATATTTTATAAAAAAAATGAACTCTCTACACTCTTCAATTTTTTTGTTGCCACTACAGCACTACAAAGCTATGAATTCCACCAAAAGTAACCAAACACAATGAATATTACTTCMCATCATGTCAAAGCATGTGAATGCCAAGCTGGGCTTGGCATGGCAATGTTTTCACAATTTTTTTTCCTAATCCTATTCACATTAGACTATGACAAATCAAGGCAACTTGTGCGACTTTTCTAATGTTCTTGTTTTTTTTCTCTTTAAATGAGACCACCTTCAACTCTTTCTCAAATGAAAATTTCCCTCATGGTACCTAACAACATCTTTGCACAACCTACAAAGACACTATGCCCTCAATTGAACACCACCCACAAAAAAAATTAACTTAAAAATGATCACTAAAAGGATTGAACCCCCAAATTTTCTCCAAAAGCGCTTAAAAAGTAGTGTCAATGAAGTTAGAATTTTTTCTACTTCCACTCAAATCCTAGATAAGTAGATAGTAGGTTGAAATTTGGGATACACAACATCATCATCTACACTCCTATATCTTTCATCTCATTAATTTTCCATTGAAAAATTCCAAAAATATAAACATGCCCGCCTCTCTTAAGTTTACAAACTTGAATATAAAGTCAGTAGTTTGACATAGTGTATGCATTAATACATAGCCACCTTTGACATGGAGGTCGTCACTCACTCACTCAAACACTCATCAGTAATTTATTTGAATTTCAGAAAAACAAATCCAAAAATTGTTTTCAACCTTGGCATATTTATAACTCATTCTTCAAAAAAATTTAGCAACTTTAAAAGTTAAAAGTAGTACAACTGAAGCACTACAACAATTCTTCGAGGATGCCTCTATTTTTTGGGTTTTTTTTTAGTTATATGCCTTCTACTTCTCCATTTCCTAGCCATTCCCCCTTTGAAGATCAAATGGTAACCCATTGGTCATCAATACACTCTTGGAGATTTTCAAATTTGGGTTTTTTGCAAATTTAAGTACTTGTTGAAATTTTGTGTGTTCAAAAAATAAATTTTTGGAGGATGTTTTGGAAAATGCAAGTTAGTTGGCAACTTGACACATTGTAGATGGAGGGAAGATTTCAAACAACTATCAATGTAACATATCATGAATGAAAAGTCATACAAAAGGTAACAAAAACTGAAAAGACAATGAATTCATAGAAGTCCCTTAGAGTAGCTCCACTTTCAATAGCTCACGGAACGACTCAATCTTTTGGCAATGGAAGAATCATTCCTCTTCATGACGTCATACATGATGTAAAAGGAGTTTGCGTGGGGTGTCGCGTGGGGTGTTGCGTGGATTGGAGTGGGGTAGTTCGTGAAGAAGAGGAGGCAGCCGCGAGGAGGCGGCCGCGCGACTATGCTCGGAGAAACTCCGTTTCCGCCTCCGGTCACGTCCGCGTGGAATAGGAATCTACTTGGATTTTCAATTGTTTGTTCAGTGGACAATTGTTCTTTAGGGGTTAACTTAAAAGAAATTGTCAGTAAAATGAATTGTTATATAATCAAAGAAAATGTCATTACTTTTCTTGTATTTGTCGAAGTTTCTTTTGGAGTATAGCTTTTTGTTTTTGAGCCATGTTTACAATACTAGATCCATCTTCATTCACATGTATATTTTCAAGGTCTTCTTCTTCCATGTTCTAAATAAATGGAAACAAAACTTTCAAAAACACACACTAGAAATTGATATAGTTCAATACAACAAATATTATTCAAAAGAGAAATAGCATAGTTTTGAAACTAATGCTACAATCAAATTTTGACAATATGAATAATTGACAAGATATTCAAATCAAATATCGATTTAGATTAGGCTACAATTAAAAACAAATAATTAGATTTGAGTATATATATAGAATGGTGCTATAATATAGAACAATGCTTTAAATTATACACTTTCATTAAATGCATATACAAATAAATATATAGACACATTTTAGTTTTATTTGATAATATTAGCATACTTCATCTCTGATAAATTGTGTTGTGGTTTCATCTTTGCCCACGTGACATTCAATATCAAGATATTTCAATATTTGAGGTGTTGAACCACCTATAACTAATACCTATATGAATTCAAAAAAGAGTTAATGATGCCTACAAAATCTTGAAAATTATTCTATTTTTATAAATATCAAATACCGTGCAACCATACTTTAGAATCCATGAAGATTTATTATTTTTCTATTACAAAAAATACCTACTGTAAAAAATATTGTGAAAAGAGTTGATGTAAGACATATCCGACCATAATCTTTTGGAAAGTCAGCTACAGATTGAAGCGCCAATGCAAAAGCCATAGCTCCTCTAAGCCCTAATGTCATCAAAATAAATTATTTTATGATGATTTAAATTTTACCAATTTTTTTTAATAAATACATAGAGAGAATGAAGATTGGAAACCAAAAATACCACTAAACCACAAAGCATGTTGAAATCTTGAAGGAATCTTTTTAGAAATTGGTCGTCTGTAATTTATCAACCAAGCACATGGATATATATTTGCCAATCTGTAAACATCATAATGACATTTGAAATTGATTAAATTAAAAGCTATCAAAAGCAAATCAAATTCTTATTTGAGTTGAATATAATTATAAAGGATTCTACACCCACCAATAAAAACAGCTCTTAGGTTTTGACAAATCCTTATTGAATGCTTACAAATCATAGTCAATGAATAAGTGAATTCTAAGAATGAGTTTGAACTACAATAGAAACTAAAGTTAATGTTTCTTAGTTTTTTCCACTCTAATGTTTAGATGATATACTTCAAACATGTAATTAAGTAAGAGTTCTTTAAATTAAAAATTAGTAGTACAAAAACTATTGTACATGATTTCAAAATATTGGAATATTTTTATTCAATTTGTTGAAATGTGTTAAAATCTCTTTAAATTTGACAATATTGTTAAGGCTTGTTCTGGCAAACTTGTTGAAATAGATTTTAACACATTCTCACAAAAATTTGTGGATATATAAATAATTTAGAATCTAAATCACTTCATAATGCAAGTTTTAAATTGATAGTTCAAATAAAATATGCAATTCACAATGTAATGTTTCATCATCTGGGTTACTTATATAAATAATAGAAACTATTGGAAAAAAATAAATACATTTATGATTACTTAGAAAATGTTTACAAGCTATTTTTACAATAAAATATAAAATTTTCATTTATAAAATATTCAAAATATATCCTTTGAATTTTCACAAAATGTCAAAAATATGCATATAACTTTTAGACCCCTTTCATTAAATACCTCTTTCCAAATGTGATTTCCTAAATGACAAGGAAATAACCCACTTATAATGTCTAAATATAAATTTTTGAAATATTTTTAAAGAATTTTTATAGGATATATTAGTAAATATGACATTTGTCTAAAATTAGTTCAATTTTGTCTAGAGGCTAATGTAAAACAAGACTATGTTATTGATTACAACATGTCATGCCTTGTCTTTTGAGTGGATAGTGAGTGGATAGTGACATGTGACACATTTAGATTTTTAGAGGTTTTAATTCTTACTAGTATGCTCTATGCCGTTGTCACTATCAAAATCAAAGTTAAAGTAATTTTCTAACTTTTTAATTCAATAACTTTCACATAAAAGTTCCAAGAGTTGCAAAACAAAGCCCATGCACCCCTCCTTATTGAGAGCTTTGTGACTATCAATCCATTGGGGGGACATACGGTCCGGGAGATCTCAAAGTAACAAACAAAACAAAACAAAACAAACAACCCAATTTAAGGTATGAATTTAATTACACCCAGCATTAGGTTGGATTATCTCCCTTCTTGTATTTTCCAAAAGCACTCTAGACTCCAATCCATAAGGATTATATGGCATCTCCGTATGTATTTCATATACATTTATACAAGTACAACGTATGTATGATACATGTATTTCATGTTTGTATTTGTATATATATTTGCATTTGTCATATATATCCTATCTTTCTATTGTATCCATATTTTGCTTATGTATCCATATTTGTATCCTAGAGTGACTACCAAGATTGCTTCTCACAATGGTGATCAATGGTGATTATTTATTTTTCAAATTGGAGATGAACAACATTGGAAGGGGGTGATTTTGATTTATGTGATCAACGGCTCTAGATTTTTCCAAAAGATGGGGGTGGGGTGGGGTGGGGAATTGCAACAAAGGGAGGGATGCATTATCACAGAAGATAGTCAAGACTACATTATTGATTACGATAGCAACTAATGAATGATTATTAACATTAATTTTGAAATTTAATGTGATAATTCATTAACTATTAGTGACAATACTTATCATAAAAAAATAATTTTTGAATTTTCAAAAGCTACAATGAAAAATTTTGATTTTCAAGAAGTGGCATCAATGGTAAAATTGATTTTAAAAATAATTATAAAAATGAGAAAGTCAGTTATAAATTACAAAAATGTTAATGATCATATTCAACAAATATTCTTGATAAAATCTTGGACTTCTTTTCCTAGCCATAGTATTCTAGCAAATAGGTTTTGATTTTGTCAAATGGACCTCCATAAATGACTTCAATAAGGATATTTTAAAATTAAAAAATATTTAATTAATAAAAATGAATAAAAATAAATACTTTTTTTACAAAACATCATAAAATGAGCATTCTAAACTAGAATAAAAAATTCTTGTGAAATATCATTAATATTCAATCCATAATCAATTTAGAAGCAATTTTTGATTTCAAGGTTCTAAAATATATTGAAAATACTACAATAGTAGGTTTCAACAGAAAGATGTGGTTTTTAGATCAAAAATTACAATTTTTGCTTGACAGTAAATTTGAGCACTATAGTAGACTAGTAGTGGCCTACTTGACAAATAAAGTTTGGACATGTACCTATGATATTTGTTTAAGTATCATTTCTTAAAACGTTTTTTGAAGGTATGCACAAAAATTATCTAGTTATGAATTCATATAATTTTCGATGATGATTGGTAGCAAATGTTATATTGTACAATGCATGAATGCTTTAGGTTTAACCCGTAAAGGACCAGCATGCGTTTCTTGGCTACATAGCAATTTTGGGCAGGTACATTAATACATGTGAGTGATGTGACGAGAGAATTTCATGTTTTTGGCCCAAATTTTAATAGAAGGTGGGGACAAGGATTATCTTTCATGTGTACTAAATTTCATGACATTTGGAAATATGAGGCAAAAGTTATGGCCTAATATGTTACTTTTTTTCATAAACAAGCAATCCGGGAAAATTTAAAAAAAAAACTTTTTTAAGAAACAAAAACTTGAAATTGGTTTTCTAGAGTTATATGTATGTGGGAAGGTTTGAATCATTCCATTTGGATCAATGAGTCAAAAGATGTGAGGATTTTTTATTTGTGGGTAGTTATGGATTCTCTACTCTAAAATAAACTTTAAATTCTTTATCTTACTCAATTTTCATTATATTTGGAAAAAAATAAAATCATAGGATGTAGATTGTTTATTACAACATTGCAAGCGTTGGGATTGTCATTTTTCAATTCCATAATTAAATTCTTAACAATTTCATATTTTGAATCATTCTCTACTACAACCTACATAGTTACTATTTTTTGTCCTATATGTTGTACAATTTCAAATGATTTCAAATTTTTCAAGCATGTGGCCAACTTTCTTAGGAAAAAGAATACAAAGAAGCACTACCATGTTGGACATTTTTTCATAGAAAAGTGAGCTTGTGAAGTGCAGCTGCCTCATTTTTAGCAAGGCCAAAAAAATGATTTGAGTGAATTTGAATGCTTATATCATGCAATCCACATGGTGGAAATTTCTGAAATTTTTACCACATGTTCACAACTTAACATACTACAAGATCCTACAGTTACATGTGTCTTAGAAGTTTTTTTCAAAAGTTTGATATTTCTACTAGGAATGGCAGTTTTGGAACATTTTCAATGAAAACATAGTCATAGAACTTTAGGGGTTAATCAATCAAAAAAATTTATTGAAATAAAAATTTCAAATTTTAATTGTTTTAGGATATATGTATATATCTATTTGGAGAATTTGAATCATTCCATTTGGGTTGGTGATGTAAGATTTTTTAAGAATCTAATTTCTTAGGAAATCAAAACATTTTAATTGAAAAATTTGAAAAACATGTTTTTTTTTTATAATAAATATTCACAATTTTTCAAAACAAGGGATGGATGAGGTTTATTTGCTATGACAATATCAYCAAGGTGATTGATGTATTTTCCATCCTACTTTTAGACAAATAGAAAATTAATTTTCCTTCCATCTTGTATCTACTTAACCCTAGAAGGGCCTAAAAGCCCTTTGCAAGCGTATAGTATGTTACAAACACGATGATATTTATTAGAAAAACACTGGCCAAATACTTTTCAATACAATGTAAATCAGTGATCATGATAATATGTAAATAACAATGTATCACAATTCATATGATAAATCACAATTGAAGTGTTATGAAGCTAAATGCGGGTCATATACAAAAACCCCAAGGGCCCTTCTAAGGTTAATCTACTAATAGATTCAACTAAATTTTAAAGAATGAAAATCATTCTAAAYTTTTTGAATCTACTCTCTACTCCTTTAACCAAATTCTCTAAAAATAAGTCATTTCAAATTCAAACTTTATTGTGTAAAAGTTTTGGGCTAAAAAATTCAATCTCTATTAACCTTTTACAAGAAAAAACAAATATTCTTTTCTTTTCTTTTTCAAATTGTAATATTTTTTAATAAAATAATTGAACTCTTAGTATCCTTTTCTACGCATTCTCATATTTAGGTAGTCTACTGGAAGATTATATGACTATTGTAAACTTACCAATCACCGCACAAACAAAATCCAAATTCTTCTCCACATGAATATAGAGACTTGCATGTTTTGAAATTTGGCATCATTATTAAATGTCATGTTAAGATTCACCTTGAAAAAACAAAATGCAAAAAGATTTTTTCCTACAAATTTTATTGCAATTTAAAAAGAATGAAGTTGAAATCTAGTTAAAAATTCCTTGCATCCCTTCACTACACAGTGTAGTCATTGGGCGGTGATAGAAGATTTGGTTTCCATCACAATTGAATTAGTAGTTGAATTGTATGGTTAGTGTTTGGTTATTGGATGGGTTTGTTGTGTAATTTTTGGAACTGTATGGTAAATGGACGGTTTACTCTAGATATGAAAAGAAAACAAATCATAAATTTTTATTTTTCTCTTTTTAGAATTGGAAATGGAAACTTTGTTGTTTTTGCATAGGTTTTTTAGAACATAGTCATGAAAGACACGTATTTCTTTTTGAAAATCTCCTAGAAAGGTCATTCCTTAAAATCTTATCTCTAGGACTATGCTTAAAACACCCCTTTCTCTTGTAGTGTTTAAAGGCTAAATTCTTCTTCTTATTTTTGCTTCAAAACACATTTTTGAATTTTTTTAAGAATGTGGATTATTCCCTTGTTATTATAGAATTAAATGCAAATTGCTGTGTTCATTAGAAGAATTTTAGATGCAGACAAAATAGCTATCAGAACACTAATACGTACATATTTAAATTTTTATTTTATAAAATTGAATTATTTCTTCAGGATTAAACAATACAATCAAACATTTACCAATAAGTAGAGACCCCACAAATGTCCCAATGAAGTATATAAATGCATTCAAAATCCCATGTCCAGTGATTGGAACCCCAACAAATGACAACAATGTCCTGTAACATAATTATATTAAATTATCTTAATTAAAGTATTCTAAAAAGTCATGTTACTAATGCTATATTAATTGAATTTTATACATACAATACAATAATTAACACATGTGCAATTTTCAAATCCAAAAAACATTTTGAGTTTAGTTAATGTTAATATCATAATTCATAAGATTGTGATAAAACTAATTATTATTAAAATTTAGTTATAAAAAAAATGTATCCTTACCCATCAAAAATTAAATTAAATGCAATACACTATGTAGATAATCAATGAAAGAAATGAATGTGTTGAGTAAGTATGGTATGCATATTAGAGATTACCTATAGGCAACAATAGCCACCTGCACAAAAGTATGTTTTCAATATATTAGGCAATGAAATGCCAATGAATAAGGTGATCTACAATATTAATTTCTATGTATCAATATAGAGCTATAGACTATAAAAGTTATATATCTTTTTGCAATAAAATAAATCTTCTCGTTTTATATTGAATGAAAAATCTTTATATTCATGTTATATGATGAAATTTCATATCATATAAAGATGATAGATGTTTTACTCCAAAAAAATTGGACAAAAAGGAAATTCAATTCTTTTAGTATAATTAGCGTAAGTCACAACTATAATGGTCTTGAATAAACTTGAAGAGAAAATAGAGTTACATTAAATATTGCAAGCACTGTGACAGGATCGGTTGAAGATATAAGAGCACCAAATGTAAAAGAGACAAGTAATGGCATTGCATAAGTCCAACCCAAAAATCCAAATGTCCATCTGCTATTAGGCACATACCAATGATCATCAATGTATTCATATAAAAAGGTTATATTAATTGTTACTTTAAGACTATAGTCTTATAATAATGGTTTGGAATTCAATATTTTATAACAAGGTTTGAAATTTATTCTTAAGCTCTTACAAAAGAATGCCAACAACAATTGTAGAAGTGAGYGTTCCCAAGAATGCAAATGTGCATATGGCGCCAAAATTTGAAAAAAATGAACTCTGCATATTTTAAGTTGTAAGTATTATTTGGATTTTGTATAGAATGATCTAGGAATCAATTACAAAGTACAAAATCTTTATTCATAACATTTAAAAAATAAAATACAATGATAGAGAATTCAAATTAGAAGGCTTCAATAATCTCATTTATTTAAATTATCTAAATTATTAATGAACTAATTTTAGAAGGACATATTGAATGTGTTTGAAAGAATCTTACTGGTTTTAAACTCCATCCAGAATCAGTGTATGAATAGATTTGGTTAAAGATACATTTTGTTGTAGTTGTTATTCAACATTTTATATTTTAAAATGCCAAAGAATGCTTGAAACATTTATATAAATTTATTAAATTCAAGGATATAATATTATAGGTGGTAACAATACATAGAAGAAGAAATTGTCATTAAAATTGATCCAAGTCCTGTTGTCAATGTTATTTGATTAATACTTAATTGATAATACAGTTGCAATGTTGAAAATTAAATTGGGTTTGTACATAAATATTGTCTCCATTTCCTTTAGTAATTAAATCATGTAAATGATAATTTTAATTTATAAAATAATACTATTTCTATAAAATAACATGATAATAAAATTATTCTTGGTAAGCTTACCCAAATTCTCTTTGACCACCAAAACAACTTATCATCAATCCAACAAAMGCACCTGAAGTCTTTTCCACAACACRTTCATGCTCAAAAAYTTATTTATTTTAATAATTATTAAATATTTAGTCTGTTATCTTAAAAAATACAAGATTCCGAGACTTTTTTTCTTGAATCTAGTATTCACATGTGCTTTTATTCAATGAAAAAATCTTAAGAAAATTGCACCCACGATGAATCTCATAAAGACCAAATATTTTGCTCAACTTTGTTTATTCCAAGCAAAACATCTAAATAAAAATAATTAAAAATAGAGATATTCTTAGTATCATGTTTTTATGAACTTCACATATTGACACAATTGTCATATTAAAAAMAATTCAATTTCTAGTACATTAACTTTTCAAAAAAGCAAGTATTTCATTGTATCTTATTATTAATAATACTAAATCTTTTTCATCGCATTTCATTTTATACTTTTGTTGATCTAAGATTAATGTAATACTAAGTTTATTTTATGCAAAAATCAATAGAGTCTACTTCTAATTCATCATAGTTTCTCAATATTAAGAATACTACAAATACAATAATATATTGAAAATGATAAATTCATTCTTTGAAAATAATTTATTCAATATATGTTTGCTTAGCAACAACTCATCTATTTTGATGTTGCATTTATGTAGAAAATATAGATGAATCACTTTTTCTTAATACTTTCAACTGTAAAACCTTTTTTAAAATTGTTTGAAATGTTGAAAAAATGAATTTGAATTTTTGAAAATAATCTTGCAATCCTAGACATTATAAGGCTAGATTATTAATTATTTGGACTTAAAAATAATAGTGAAAGTAATTCCTCACCTAAAAGAAGAGCAACACCTGTTTCATGAAGAATGAGGATATTTTTACGCCGCATTACATGACCTATTACAAATGTACACCCTAAAACAATGGTTTGAAGTAAAATGGATAAACTTGGAACATTTGATGTTTGTTCTTGATTTGATTTTGATGATGGAGAACTTGCAATGAAATTCATAGTGAGCTTCTAAAGGAATATGTGTCCACTTTCTAAATATCAAGGTATATTCTTATGTCAATGAATTATCTTTTCAAACCATTTCCATACATTTTTTGTGCAAAAATAAATTTTAAAGTTGATTGCATTCAAGAAATTTCAAAGTTCAATTATAGGAGAATTACACATTTTGGAAAAATTATCTACAAAACATTGATCTTATTTTTTTGTCTCAAGATTGCACCAATTGTTTTTATCTTCTTTTCATGTTAACGCCACTTTCTTTACAAAACAAATAATTATCATTAAAGTCCTATTCTAGAATTCTGAAGTCCTTTCGGGTGTCTATAAATGTTATGGAACATATAAAAAATATATGAATCACACTTATAAAACTAAATTTTTTAAAGTTGCAAAGATTGTAAACTTGAAATATATGCCGCAATGCTTAAACCCTAAAGGTCTATGAGGTCTTTGATAATATGCAATTTTTTTGAAGTTTGCATTAAATAAAAGTTATTAAGAATTGAAATGTAAAATGTTCACACAATTTTTTTTTTTAAATATTCATAAATCTTTGTCAATTTGTCAACTTCATATTGAACCATCCAACTTATATCATTTATCAAAATGTAATCTTTATGTTTGTGATTTGTTTGGAAAAAAAAGAGGTATGATGCTGAAAATCTCACTTCTACTTTTTTTTAGTAAATTTGATTTAAGAAAATATAAAATGTTTTACTTTTTTTTTGTTTGAAAAAAGTTTGGAAGTATCAACTTAATTTTCAAGTATTTATCAAAAGTGATACATACTAGTACATGGCCTATGGCATTGCTATAATATAATAAAACAAAATAAAAATAATCTTCCAATTTTTTTTAATCATAAAACCTTCAAACTTCATTATCTTTTCTGTAGTGAATCAAAATGCCATGAAACAAAGTCCGTACACCCCTTTGTTGAAAAAGGCTTTTTTTTGATGATTCCAAGAATGCAAGTTGGGGATGCACAATTCTTGAAATCTCACTTTAAAAAACAAAATAAAAAAACAAAATACAAACAAAGCAAACAAAACAAACAAAACAACCTCATCCAAGATATAGTTTTTTTTAAATGCATTGTTTGATCAAAAATGTGAAAATTATGTTTTCTATGTAAATAAAAGCCTAAAGTTGGACAATGACTTTAAAAAAGTAATTTGGGCATTCAATTCTTCAAAGATCAAACATTCAATTTTTGAACAATAAATGAATCAATACAAACAGATTTCAAACAAACACAAACTTGGGATTTTATTTAGGATGGTCCTTCAACTACTTTTGGAATATTAGGTGGCATAACTTTTGCTCTAGGCACCTAATGAAAATCAAATTGTATCCCCAAGAGCCTCATCTAATTTCCTACCTTCTAAAAGAGTTTCAAATATCATTTATCAAAGATTGAGATTGCACAAGCTAATCCAAAATCCCTAGTCCTTGACAAGAACACCAAGACTTCAAGGTTCAACATGATGTGATAAAATAGGTTAAAGACAAATTAAAAAATTCAACCAATAGGAATTTCAAAGGTACTTAGAAGTGAAACATGTAAGCACACATATACAAAATAGAAAAAAAAATACAAAGCATTTCAACGAAAAATATGTATATTTTTTATCGCAGAGTAAAAAATGCATACACTTTTTTCACTCATTTACATGATCCTTTCCTATCAATTGACATCTACAATGACATCTACAAGTAAAGCTGCTACATGCTCTTGAGAAGCTATGTTGGTTGCAAAACATCCAAGGGTGCTTCAAAACTATCCCCCACACTCCAACAAACCATCCTCCTCATTACTGTACAGTTCTCAAAATGTAACATCCATGTGAAAATTTGGTGATGAACTCATCCAATCATTTCTATTGTTCCAAAAGAGATCAACTCAAAACCATTTGGAGACTCCACTTCATTGACCAATATTATTTGCTGAGTGATAATTCAACACCTCAAATCAGAGAATTACCAGAAAATTACCAGTCCTCATTGGACAGAGCAATACAGGAATTAACAATTTTGGAGGAAAAAAATTTGAGCTGGGACCATCCATCATTTCATCTTCCAGATGTTTTACAATTTTTTCTAAATTATAAACAAGTCATAGCAAATACAGGTAACTGAGAGACTTCAGTCAGTCAAACACATTGGGTTTAATCTTAAAATTGGAGTTAAGAGGCAACAGAACTACTGTAAAATCTGCAAACCTAGGTACACATACTCAGAAATGTAGGCGGATTCAGGAAGTACAGAAGCCATTTCTTGTGCCTCGGGCGTTGATAGGCAATCTTCAGAATCCCCTCCGTTCTCCATAATGCATCTGTTCATTAATCCATACGTATGTTATAAACAAATGGATTTGAAGAATCTTTCTATGATGGACAAATACATCCAAAAAGGTACAATTAAGTACTCCTAGAACCAGTGGAGTTCTAATACTAATCCAAATTTTGCAACTGTTCCGGACGAACCTAAGAATAACATTGCAGTTCTCACAAAACACTTCAGTTTCGGGATGATTCAACTTAAAGGCCTCAGCAGCAGGGTGCTCATACTCGATTGCCCACTTCGTTGTTGCCACTCCTGCAATTCAAACTCAGGCGATAAATTCTCAACTCAATGACAAGAGTACGACTAAAGGCGGAGGTAGAAGTAGCCTTGAAGAACTCCATCGTCGGAGAACACTTGTTGGAAGAATAGAATCCTTGGAAGAAGAAAATATTTACTGCACCTGCTTGGCGCAATCCTTCAGAAAGACCTCCACAGCCTGCGAAGATGTCGAGGGTAGACAGGCAGTTCTCCTGACTTGGGACTGCACTAGGAGGAGGACAATCCTCTTCTTCGACTGCTTTTCCTTTACCTTTTGCTTTTGCTTTCAGCTCAGCCACAGCGTTGCTATCAGCATGTCTGAAGGAAGTGCTGAGCTTCACAGTGGCTGGTAACTGCAACGTCCAGTACAACCGGGTTAATCCCCATTCTCTCCAACTCAGTGCAGAGATAGATTAATAATGACAGCACCACGAGAGAATGAAAGGACGTTTTCGATACCTGTTTGACAGTGCCAGTATTGGGATCACAGAAACGGCTGCAGAAGAACAAATTCTTGGTTTCTGATCTGACAGCACTCTCCATAACTGGACCTGGCCGAAGCACTTCACATCGACCTCTGATAGTACTGATCTCCACGGTTGCCGTAACTTCACTATAATATACCTGAAACAAGAACCTTCGATGGTCACTGATCACTCTGTCGACTGTGGAATTGATGATGAGGCGAATGGCAACATAGAAATACGAAAAAAGGCATTGTGATTAATTTCATCGAGATGGAACTTGATTCAGAGGAAAAAACAGTTTTCAAGAACCTTCCTTCTGTGCAATAGTCAATCATGGTGCCACGACAATGAACACATGCAAATTTAACCACAACCACAACCACCGAAAAAGAGATCAAAACAAAATTCATCCAAGCGGCTTATTGCTTCAAGATTCATCTTCAAGAATAAAGAGGTTTGACAGGAATAATAGCAAGCAAGCCTGTAGAAATTCAATCTCATCCTAGTGAAACGCACCTCATGGATATCGGCAGTATACCCTCGGTGAGTTCCAAAGTCGTCGGGTCTGTAGAATCTTTGAACACTTATTTTCGTGGACATTAARTTCTTGGCCGTCTTCTGCACATTCAAGAGTTGGCATACAGCAAAAGGCCGCAGTCCCTTGTTTCTACCACCTTTGAAGATCACTTCCGCCTCTGGTTCATCCTTGTTCTCCAAAGACTTAAATACAGTTGGGTCCAGGTACAAATAATCTCCGATCTTATATTCCAARCCCTCCAGTCTGAACCCACCGCCATCTAGGAGCTTCTTAGTCTTGAGCTTCTCTTCCTCGTCACGTAGAATGCATGCTTTACAAGATCCATTCCCAGCAGCCAGGCCTGCGGAGGGCAGACTAAAGAAACCTCCCTTGTCAGGGGAGTACATAGCCCGGCAAAAGAACTCCTTCGGCAGCCCTTCCATCTCTCTCTTCTTGGCTCGTGCTCTGTCAGCCTCATCCTTTACAGCATTGGCTCCTCTGTCCGTGTAGCCCTCAGAGCGTCTCCTAATTTCGACCACCACTTTCAGTAACCCAGAGACTTCCACATCAGCACAGTTACTGGTTAAGAAAACCTCGCGTTCGTCGCCCGCATTACCCAACACAGTCTCCTCAGCTGCCACCAGACCCCGGCCATGCACCATGGGAGTGCCATCWGCCAACTCATACAGGTACTCAACCAGCAGCATTGATGGTAACTGCTCGCAGTCACTTACGTACTCGTCCAGGTTCACAACAACAGCATCACCCACACMAACTTCAGATCGATCCGCCTTCGCTTTCTTTGAAGCCTGGGATAATCTAATCTGTTTCGTTTTCTGCTCGTAAGGTTTGGGAGCCAGGGGAGTGGCATCCTCCTCCTCCTCCTCGTCCTCGTCTTCGACTTCCTCTGATTTATCYTCTTTGACAGCCTCTTGCTCATCCTTGACTTCAGATGGCAACTCTCCATTCAAAGCRAACTTGGTATAATAACTGCTCCAAATACGGTTGACAAGGGCGGTTGTTGTGGCACGCATGGGCTTGCTCTTCTTTGCATCAGGCTGTAGATGAGCRCGGGGATTAAGATTCCTCCCCTTTTTAATGAGTGACTTCTTACTAACAAGCAGCTTCACGTGTTGCTTCTCTTCCATCTTGCTCACAAGGCCAGTCACAAATGCACTCTTCCGAATCTGCTCCTCAGGGTACTCAGCRAAYTGCTGCAATATGATCTGCCCGTGGACAACCAAGTACCGCTCCACATCCGCGATTTTGATGAAATTGAACTTTGAATCCTCTTTGAGCTGATCTATTAACCGTTTCAGAACGTCAGAAAACGACAGACGAGATACTCGCTGCTGCTGCTTCAGCATGGTGATCACTTTGATGGCCAACCGGGCAGTTCTCAAGACGGGAGAATACCACGGCTTGTACTGACTGGAAGGCTTGCCAAGCCTGTACCAAGCTCCGTCAGTTCGGATGGAAATAAAGATCATGTTAGCTCCAAATTCTATCATCCACTCCTTGATAGCACTGAGGTAGAGGCGAATGCCCTGAGGASTGGTACTATTTCCATTGTGAGAGGATCCACTGCCATTGCCAGTAGACGTTAAGGCAAGGCTTGATTCTTCAGATTCTTCCCCCTCTTCGTCATCAAAAGAGAAGGAGCTACCATCTTCCTCCGACATCAAACCGGAGCCAAAAATCTCAACATCGGTCTCCACACCTGTAACCACAACACAACGTCAGTGAATAGACGTTGCACTGATCGAGACTGCAAGTAGAGCACAAATCGGCAATCACCTCAAGAGCTGGATACTGAATTTGACTGCCCCATGACTTAAACAAGCAACCASATAAATCACCGCCAACCTCAGGACGATCAGAGGTTCAGAGACAGACCTGAGAGCATAGGAAGCAATTCTAAAGATACCAGTCGTGAATCAGAGTTGTAAAGAGTCCAATCGTGGAGCATCCGCTGGGGAAGTTGATGCGGAGCCAAAAGAGCATTATCGTCATCAAAAAAGATGTATTCATCAGTTTCTTCCTCCTCAGCTTTGTAATAAGCAGGTAACGGGTAATCGGTAGCGATCTCATGCTCATTGATCTTGATGTAWACTTTTCCACGTTTCCCAGCTGGCTGATTTCTATTTTGCCTGCAGGCAAGTAACATTTGCTAAATACTCAGTCACCAGAGCCCAATTTTTCAAGGGATGAACAATCTTAAGGTCATAGTATTACCCCACAAAACGCTGAACTACAAAATTTGTAYGGTTCGAAGTCCAATTTTGACCACACTATTCGCATCAGAAGTCCATATCAAAGAATTCAAATTTTGGATGAAGTTCACCATCCCTAGTTTTTTTCTCAGATTCACAAATCCAATATAATGACTCATGTCGAGCACTATAAGTCAAAGTCGAATGAGCTCGAAGTGAAATTAGACGTGAAGATTAGGACCAATTGCAATTTCAAGTGCTTGATTGTGATGTTTTGTACTCCTTGCATCTAATGCAAGTCCAAGAAGAAACTTGTTTCGTTATCTCTAAGAAATGATCTTCATAATTGACTACAATATCCGTAAGAATTACAATTTTTCATAAAATCATTTGAAATTGGTATCCTCATAGAAAAATACGAGAAAAGCTATCCCCGTGTAGAAAATCTAAAATTCAAAATTCACTCCCTCCGTCCCAAAACAAGTGCCTTAATTGGGTCTCATGTTTCTTAGGGTTGTTTAAGGGGACAACGGTCCTTTAGGGGTTAAGGTAGGAGGTCCATAAATGGAGCATCTAAGGGCTGGTTCGCCTTTTTCATATATTTCTTTTGATGAGAATATTTTTTTCTTATTTTTCAGACAAAGAAAATTTGATCATGATTGTAACACAAGTTGTTTCGTATTTTTGAAGTATTTTCGAATTACTTATGAATTTTCAAACAAGATTAGTTGTAGGTCTCTATTTATGACCCTAGGTCTTCCATAAACTGTTCACTTGAAACTTGTAGAGATAAATGGGGAAAGCAAAGAGAATGATTGGCTTTTGCAATAAATAATTTTTTTTAATCCATTCAATGACTATACAAGGTCCATTTAAAGATCATGTCATGTCCATTTCAGGAGAGTCTACATGCACAGTTCTAAATGCCCGCTCCTTTTTAGAGCCTCCTACCTTACATTACAACCTCTCTAGTCTCTATTGCAAAGACATGAGTCTATGAGTCCTAAACCTAGTTGTAGGTATGTACCTACAACCATTTTGAAGTTGTTTATATCATATGTACCTATGATATAGGTATACTATAACATAAAAAAATCTATATCATTGATATTTATAATATAGGCACGTATAACCATAGAAGGTGTTTATAAAATAACTCCTAAGCTCACAAGCTCATAAATTCTATGCTCACATGCTATCACTGCCCAAGTTATTACATTAGATAGGGTTATTGCATTATTCAAGTTTGTATGCAACCTAAGGTAAGACCAAACAATCAATATTACTTTAATCCTTGAAGGATGGCCCCATGGCCATGGAAATCATGCATTTTTGATATTGTGTGACATCATCTACTTTGAAAAGCCAAATATACTCATTGGAAGTCAAATTACTAGAAATTTTTTCCCTTTTCATTCCTAATACCGAGGATGAGAAGTTGCAATTCTGTCCTACATGATTCATTCATTGAATGCAAAACGTCCACAGCGGCATTCAAGAGTTAAAAAGGTTGTTACCTAGAGTATCACTTTAGAGACGTTCTAGTGTATAGTGTGTAAATATTCTATATGACTGATGAATAATGAATAAAATTGGATGATTTGTGTGACTTCTATGGTGCGTGTTGCATCACTAGGACCAAGAAAAAGAACCCATCACTAAACACAATCATCTTGTTTCAATCAAGGAGCTCAATAAAGTTGCTTGAAACTTTAGGCACTACTCTATTGGCTAAAAAGGGAAGCAAAAAATTCAAAAAATAAATGCCAAAATGTTAGGAATATTATTTTTTCATAGAAGAAAAATTTGTATGGAAAAAATTGATTAAAAAAAAAGATTCCTATTACCAACATTTGCCAAATTTGTTTTTCCAACTCTAATAAAATATTTAGAGAGAATAACCAATCTTGATAACAAAGTATAGTAATCCACTAGTGTCACTCATTTAATTTCTCTATAGGAAAAAACAAAACAAAAAAACACCATCACCTACGTATAGGAAAATAACAATATAGAAGACACATATATAGTATCTATTCTAATGAAGACATTACTAACCTTCCATAAGGACAAGGCATAGTCAACACTTCTTTTCCAAACAAAATTTGTTTTCTAATATTTCTTTTTCTGTCATACAAATCTTTGGTTTTTGAAAAAGTATTTGTTCAAAATTTTTGGCTTCTATGTACTTCTAAATATATTTTCTCCAATCTTGCCTTACAACTAGAAAGACCCTACTTCCACTTGACTCTATCTATATGCCATGAATAAAAAATAAAAAATTCTTGTTGATCTCCATTTCATAGACCCCAAAGCAATGGCGCCAAGAAAAATTTTGCTTCTTGTATGCCATATCATCTTTAGGATGCCTAAAACATGTCCAAATCAAAACAATAAAAAAGAAGGAACAACTGGCATATCACTTTAGCCCTTATTCTATAATAATAGCTACTATATTTAACCTTAGAAGGATGCCACAAACAATGATGGATGATAAAGAATCCTTCTCCATAAAACAAAATTGGAGATTTTCATCCTTGGTATTTTGTGTGAAATCCAGAGGTCTTGCACAATAATTTGACTGCCAGTGAATGCTCTTGTGCTTTTCTAAACAAATGATTTTCATGACAATACCCAAAAGGGAGATTTCTGCCATGGCCAACCCATCCTTCTAGTCTAGAATTAAAGACACGCTTCAACTTCATCACCTTCCATCTAAGATAGAAGCACCCAAATTTAACATATGTTGTTCTTTGACACCTAAAAAACGACCTAAATCCAAGCAAAAGTGGACCCAAAGTACATAGGTTGGGGTTCCAAGAAGTGGCCAACCACCCGCACGTGATCCAAGCTTACAATACATTGCTTTTGGGTGTTTCCATGCCCACTTTAGTGTCCAGAGTAGGTGCATCAATGCAATTCTTTCCAAAAATTTGTATTACATTCATACAAGCTTGGAAAAATACAAAACCAATTTTGTTGGTTTCCTAAACCATTTCCTAACAAATGCACATCATTTTTCTCTCTATGCACCCTCAAAGATCCAGAGATCTAGGGTAAGTGTCACATTTAGGTGCTTCTACCTTAGTGTGGTACGCCCAACAAACACACTTCGCAGGTTTGACATATAAGCCACTCAGAAGAAATACCGTCCCTTTCAATGTTGCATGGGAAGGTACTCCAGTCTGTCTTCGGATGAATGATGAAATGCGCCTCCTCAAATAAAGCTCCAAAATTCACAGCCCTATAAAATCAAAAATTCCTCAGCAACATTTTACTTATTCTTCAGCAGGTACGTTACAGGCGGCCTTTCCAATGCAATGCGCTTCTTCAAGTGAAACCTCAAATTCACAGGTCTATCAAATCACAACCTTCCCCCTCCTCCCTCATATTCTTTTGTCTCCTCAACGTGCAGACGGTCTTTCCAACGCAATGCGCATTTTTCAAGTGTACCTTCGCTTCAAAATTCAYAGGCCTATTAAATCACAAACTTCCTCCTATTCCTGTTCTTCTGTCTCCTCACAGGCGGCGCACAGGTGGCCTTTCCACGTTGACCTTCGACTTCACAGCCTATCCAATCACAAACCCATCATCTTCATCCTCCTCATATTCTTTCTCCTCTCTAACTTACATACAGGCGGACTTTCCAGGGCAATCCATCCAAACTCCCCTTTCCTGTAATCTCGCAACACCCTGTGCGCCGCCTGGTTGACAACCTCTTGAAAACAGAGCCTGGGCGATCTCCTCCTCCTCCTCCTGGGCAGAAACTCGCCAGACAGCAGTTCACAGCCTATCTACTAATCACAAACTCCTCCTCCCCTTTCTTCCTACTCGTCATAATCTTCCTCATCTCGGCGTACAGGCGGCCTTTCCAGGGCAATCCATCTGAACTCCCCTTTCCTGTAATCTCGCAACACCCTGTGCGCCGCCTGGTTGACAACCTCTTGAAAACAGAGCCTGGGCGATCTCCTCCTCCTCCTCCTCCTGGGCAGAGACTCGCCAGACAGCAGTTCACAGCCTATCTACTAATCACAAACTCCTCCTCCCCTTTCTTCCTACTCCTCATAATCTTCCTCATCTCGGCGTACAGGCGGCCTTTCCAAAGCAATCCATCCAAACTCCCCTTTCCTGAAATCCCTTAAGACCCTGTGCGCCGCCTGGTTGACATCCCCTTGAAACAGCGCCTGCGCAATCTCCTCCAGCAGAAACTCGCCCGACATCTCCCCGACATTCTCCATTTTGTACCGCTTGGCCAGGACCTGGGGTCCCGCCGTGGGGATCCGTTTAATCATCTCCACAAGGACAGCAGCCACTCCAGCCACGGCGTAGGAGTTTTCCCCGATGTCGTTGCAGATGGCCAACCGGGTCGCCCCGGCCTGGTCTTGGATCCGCATGGGGAGCACACCGGGGGCGTCCAGGAGGTCGAGWCCGTCTACGACGCGAGCCCATTGCAAGTGCTTCGTGACGCCAGGTCGTGGGGCTGTGCCGCACATCTTTCGTTTCAGCAGGCGGTTGATGAGGGAGGACTTGCCCACGTTGGGGTAGCCCACCACGGCTGCACGAACGTTGCGGGGAAGCAGACCTTTGGAACGGCGTCTCTCGTTGAGCTCTGCTTGACAAGAGTTCCGTTAGCACGTCCCTGAATGCAGAGCTCCTAAACCCTAAACTCTGAATTCATAAAACCCCAAATCATCACATCACAAAACAAGCAGCAGCTCTACGAGGCGTCGTCTCTCGTTGAGCTCTGCGTGACAAGAGTCCCGTTAGCACGTCCCTGAATGCAGAGCTCGTGAACCCTAAACCCTCAATTCTAAAACCCCTAGAACATCACATCACAAAACAAGCAGATAGTCCACGACAGGCTCTGTCCCCGTGACATTGACTTGTTTTTCGCGTAAGGTCCCACGCAAACTTCCTCACATATGGCGTTTGTCAATGCAAAGGCTCCTCTCCTTCGGTCCAGAGCCAATATTTATGCTTGAGTGGCATTATCCTTCAATATTACGTATCACTTACTCAAAAAAATGTCAAAGAAATCTTCATAAGGCCTGCCAATACCAGCCAAGTTGTTCGTGTCTTGAGGTATTTTTGCTAGCTGGTAGTTGACTAACCTCTAATAAGCTTACACTCACATGGTAACTAATGGGAAATTGGTGTTTCAGGTAGCTAACTGCTGCTCCTTGATTGCTGCGGGCGGGTTTAAATCATACTTCCCACAATACGGTTAATCGAAACGGTCATTTTTAAAATCATGAATCCTGCGTCCTTATAAAAAGTTAATATTTCGTAACACCCCCATGAATCTATTTCAGCTCATTCAGAAAGTTTGCTGTCTTTAGGTAAAGAATGGAACGAGTATCCAAGACACAAACACGAGTCGTAACATTTCAACAATTAGCTCCGCTCACTCACATTTTTCCTGCACTCATAAAATGTTGAGTGTGGAGCATTGTTTTTCGATGCAAAAGTACGATTCGAATTTTGACTCAAAAGTGCAGGAAAAATGTTCGCTTGGGTATTTCAGTCAAAACCCAAACCCGCTGCTATCCAGGTAAACACCAATCTAAAGAATTCAAATTTATGCGCCAACTCATCAAACGCACCGTCAGCCGCGGATTCTGTCATCTTCGCCAATTTCATGGTCCCAGTCCCCCTCCGACCATTAACGAACCTCAACAATGCAAAAATCCAAACCCTAACTATAGATCAAAATCCGCGGCCATAAACATTGCAGCAAAAGACTTCAAATCAAATGGGAAAARCGCACCATCAGCCGCAGATTTCGCCAACCTGGCCAATTTCATGGTCCCCGTCCCCCTCTGTCCATTAGCGAAYAGCACACTAATCCCCTGAATCGCAAAATACTCCCCCCACGCTTGCTTATCCGCCGCAGACACCATATCCTCCCGATTCAACACCAGAATCTTCTTCTTCGTACTTCCCATCCACTCATCAATCTCCGGGTGCGCCGTGGCCATCGGAATGCGCGCGTCGCGCACCTCAATCACGACGTCCATCAGTTTCAGCTGCTCTTTCAACGACCTCTCCGCTTTCGCAATGTGACCWGGGTACCATTGCACTAACCTTGCTGAACGGGTGAGGTAGTCCACGTCGGAATCCAGCGCTTCCCACGTCTCATGGGTCGTRTCAACTGCAGCTCGTATGGGTTGAAGTTTCAATGACGAAATTCGTGAGTGAAATGATACTCTCGTGGCGGTTTCTGTGAAGGAAGGGGTGGTTTGGAAGGTGTCTCTGCACGGCATTCCTGGCCACATTCGGGTGACCATAGTGACGGCCATCCTATTGAACTACGAAACCACAATTGGGGATTGCAACCAAACCCTAAATTCTTCAAATTCAAGGTGAGTACACGCATGAGATGAGCAATTGAGCTCTACAAACGAGGAAATCTTAGAGAAAATGGGGGAAAGAAGAGAAGAGGAGGATTGCAAGTTGTTGAAACTTGCTGAAGGAATTGCAAACAAAGGAAGCAAATGGCGCTTGAGGGAAAGTGTTGTCCATGACGAATTGAGCCAGCATTCTGAAACCTAAGGTCTCCTAAGTCTGAATGGGAAAAGCGATCAATCTCCCGGGGACTGACTGCTGGTGAAGATATTTACATCCATCAACATGGATGAAACACTAAAAAACGTGGATGAAAGCACACATATTTATCCAAAATTGTGTATGTTCACTCATAATAGAGCAATTATACCCTCCCTAATTAAAGGAGGTACCCCATTTCCGACGAGCATCCCATTCGCGTTCCATAGGCTGCTCTATTTTGGATGAACTAAAGTGTTAGTAACAACTCACGTTTTGGTGGCCCCGCAAGATCAACAACAATGTCCAAGAGGTGTACATTGAAAGCATACAATGATCACAATGTGTACATTGAAAGTCTTGCATCGAATTCGTAACCATACTATGGTTGGAAATAGGTTTGCCTATCGGGAATAGGACAAATAGAATCTTCATGAAAAAAATTCATGAAAATTTTGTTTCTCAGGGAATTTAAAAAAAAATTATGGAATCCATCTGAAATCTATTTCTCTACATTGGGAAAAATTTTCTTGAACTTTCCGCATGTTGCAGATATGCTAAATTGCTTAAGTGGTCAGAAATAGGCAATCATCCTTATATGTAGCAATTGAGTGATTCCATACATTAAAAATAGGAGAATCTATCAAGAAAAGGCGGTGTGGAAAATGCAATTACATTATTATTGAGCTCATTGTGCTTGTGTGACAAATTTTGGCAGTTAGTGCTTCTTTTGGATGCATTGTGTCAAATTGTGTCACAACACACCTAGTGTTTTTTTAATTTAAAAAATAAATAAATTACCCACCCTCCCCTCCCCCGTACTTGTAATTTTGGTACAATATTCAAATCATATATCTAGTATCCATATCCATATTTGGTACCGTATTTTGGATTCATACTTGGATGGCTTAGATTAAATTTTTGAGAAATGGACAACATTTTAGAGGGGAAGCATTTAAAAAAAAAATCAATAGTTTGTGATTTTTTCTAGAGAGGGGGGGAGGAACTATTGCAAATTAGGAGGTGACAACCTCTTTTGGGTGCATTGGCATTATCACAATGAGCTCAAACAAGTGTTCATTTAAATGAATTATTATTTGTTTTAATTCAACCCTTCGACCACCACCACTCCTACTTGTATTTTTCATTAATGTAGTTGCAATGCAATCAATAAAGGAATACATTTGTATTCGTATTTGTATTTTGAATTTCATATCCAAATCTGTCTTTTTATTTCAAATTTGATAATTATCTGTATCGGTATTCTACATCCATATTTGGATGGCCAAGATCATATGTTCAATGGACATCAATGGCTTTGAGTTTTTTTCAAAGATCGACAACATTTAGAGGGGTGGAAATTTTTTTTTGAACTCAAATCAACGTCTTTTCATTTTTCCAAGAAGGGGGAGAGAAGAAATGTGGAACATCATGTTTGCCACTTTTTCCCTTATTGTCATTGTCATTCTCTCAATATTCCCTCAAAAAAATTGTGTAGCATTTGAAGGATAAATCGCCCCCTCCAAAAGATGATCGTTGCACAATTTCCAAGCAAGAAGATTGCTATTCCTTTGTCCTTTCTCAAATAGAGTGGGTGGTAAGATAGGAGCCTAGGTCTATAAAACAACCACAAGGCTCTAAGAGGGTTATTTAACATAGAAGTACATATTGCTTTCTTCAAAGTAGCAATTCAATGTAATCTTTAATGTACCAATAGTGAATAGTTACACATGATTTTGGGCATTGGACAAGAATGAATGATAAGATAACCAATTTTTGAAGTGATGCAAAATTACATATCTTATTTAATACATAGTATTTTCAAAAAAGCGACTTGGAAATCCAATCCATATAAATCTTAATCCCTAGCTAAATGTGACCATGCCGAGGCACCATATTTCAATGTCAACTAAACTTTGAAGTTAAATGAGTTTTTACCCAATATTTTGGATAGTGTCTTTTTTAGTTAAATATCCTTTAAAGTTTATTTTATACATCCAAATTTTGACTTTCAAGACAATTATTTATGATTTTTCTTGTTGAAGATTTTCTGTAAGGGGTGTTGATTGCAAATCTTAGAGATGAGCCTCAAATACAATGAAGAATAAATTTCAAGAAGTCGTAAATTGATTGTTGTTATGATCTTTAACCTCATATTTTATTTTATAACCTCATATTTTTTTACATCTAAAAAAGGATAAAAAGACTTCAAATAACTTTCACAATTTTCAATACCTTTTTTTATCAAACATTATCATCCTTCAAATTATAAGTGATATTGCTATGTTTTGTTTCTCTTGTCAATTATAACACATTTACTTTGCATTCGTAAGGTTACAAATGTAACAAATTAATAAAACGTATCAAAACTTGGGCTTTTTGTTTAGTTTTGATTGAACTCCAAGAAGCTCGAAAAGGCCTTGGAAATTTTGGGTTTCAATACTCAACACAAGCATTTAAAAATAATTCATAGGATGAAATAAACATTTTAGAATCCATGTGTGCTTCAAAATATGCATGCAAACTTGGTTAGGAGTTAAAAGTTCCAATATTGTTTTGACATTCTAAGACAATTTACTTAAATTTCAATTTAAAGATGCTTCATTATTCTACATATGTTTTCAATTTATACAAATACAAACGGCTACCACTTCATCCAAAATGGTCAAGAATGATAACTTATAACATGTGCTTTCAAAATGACAACCCTCAAATCTTGTGATCTAGCCTCCATTGTCAATGCTTGAAACTGCAATAGAACTAGATAGATACCTCTGAACATTGCCTGGCTGCTTTGTATATGATACCTTGCAAATGGAATGACACTTTCCATCATGTGTTCATAACGAAAAAGGAAAAAAAGTTATATAGCTAGAGATTGCAATCTATTTACCTCCTAAGCCTTGTCGCTCCCAAAATTTTCTCGGAGGTTTTAAGTAAGGTTGTTCTATAGGAACCTTCCTCCGTCTAGCGTAACTCGCTTCTCGTTCTGCAGCACTTCTTCGAGACTTTTGTCCTGGCGGTGTATTATTAGGAGAAACACTTGGATCTGTGACGTTGTTCTTTTGTTTCCCGAACCAAAGAACATCGTGGTGAGGATCATCAATAGGCCCTGGTGTTTTTTGCGTGAACAAATTCGAAGCCAATTTCTTTTTCGGACGCCCGGTTGATGTTCTTTGGCCGGGTTTCTGGCATGGTATAACTGGGCGTACAGGAGGTCGACGAGGTTTTTTCTTATCGCAACAAGGACTCTCTAGTGCTCGGGCACCTGCAATGCAATGCTTATATGTGAATCCTAAAATTGCAAAAGAACAACAAAAAGCATTTTAGAAAGATTTCAATTTTGTAAAGTATTGAAACCCACCCGTCTTTTGCTGGTCTCTCCATCTCAAATTCCCCTGATTCCCTTTCTTGGCGGAGCCACTTGAAGCCGCTGGAGAYGGTGGTGATGCTTGACCCGACTTGGGGGGAGAKGCGCCTACACAGCCTTACCAAGGTTAGCATCTGCGAGGACACACTCAAATCCAGTTAAATAAGCAAGTATCATACTAGATTTGCAGTTCACGGGGCACTTTGAAGGGGATCCAAAACTTGWTGGATACACCGACTGSGCGGCATGAGTATTCTATAAGCGGGTTTCAGACCTTGAGGAATGGATGCTCATCACTGGCTGATCACAACATTCAAAAMTAGAGAAAAATTTGAGGACCCCAAGTGGTGATGATCATGATATAGTGGATAGCAAGAGGAATAGCCAAAGCTCAAAGAAGGAAGGAGAAACCAGCAACCATCATTTCAAGAGAAATGCCACTACCGAAGCGAGGAAGACGGGAAACAAGCTTCAACATTGAGCACTCCACTGTCCAGTGTCCACTAACAGGCAGCCATGTGAAGATCCCATTCACCATTGAAAGCATGGAATGGATCTAATTCCACCAARTCTGAAACCCGTGAATTTATCGAGATTGAATGGGAAGAAATATACGTAGTATATGAAAGACGGAATGCAAGTTGAAATGTCACAAACATTTCTCGTGGTCGATACTAGAAATTTCGAATGAGAAATCTAACCTGCTCTGGGAGGTGGCAATTTCGGACTCGGCGGAGAGCTATGTCCCGGCGATTTCGATCCAGGAGGCGGATTGGGATGCGGGGTGAGGTGAGGTCGCGCTCTAAGCTTCCTGGTGGTATTACCGAGCCCACCCGTGTTGTGATGCGGGGACTGATTAACGGGAGAATGCGGGCGCGGGGATCCCATCCTCTTCACGGATCGTCCCAGCGGAATCTTTTCCTCCCGGGATTCCATGGGCATGAACGTCATCGCCTCCTTGGCTTGCTCCCCGAGCATAGGTCGTCCAGGAGGGGTGAGGGTGGGCGATACACCGTAATCGGTGATATACGACTTGCACTTGCCCCAGTAGGTTGATTCCCAGTCGGTCGGTTTCCTTGCAATGCCGGTCCATCCCGGAGGAGGAAACTCCTTCCCTGACTTCCCCACRGGATATCCCGGGGAGTTGCGCTTCCTTGGGCCAGTCGATGCTTTCGGCGAAGGTTTTGGCTTCGTAGGTTTTCTTTGCGACCGGGCCAGCGCATTCAGCATGATCTGGAGTTTACTACAAGACTGCCCGAGCGGCACTTGATCGTCTCGGGACTTATCAGGCCACGACATCGCGCCCATGGTGCCCTGCCCATCGACCATTCTGCCCGGAGGTGTCATGTTCGGCGAGACAGAAGGATCCGTTACGTAGGACTTCGTCCGCCCCCAGAAAGGRTCGCCTGCAGGATTGGGCCCCGCGGGAACCACCGCATTCAGCCACTCCGTGACATCCGTGTGGGGCTTTCCGAAGTAGTAATCTCTGCTTGCAGGTCTGGCCAAGTCCACATACCGAATCCATTCGGTCACATCGTTCCCCTCCTTGCCGAAGTAGGGATCCGGAGCGTTGATGAGTTTGGGATCCTGAGAGTGCGGCGGAGGCGGAAGGTGGCAGAACAAAGTTACATCCGATCCTTTGTTTCCATGATAGAAGTCCGCTGGGCTCTGGAAATTCTTTTTGTCCACTGGCATGTTCCATGGACCTCGAATTTGACTGCGCTTGTGCGGGAAGTCTGAGATTTCATGAGTAGAGTTTCTTATCTTCCTCCCCATGACTGATTTATGTTTTCGAGGAAACTCAATCCTGATTCGTGATAATCATCGCTGGAGGACAAGTCGCTTTGAATCTGTCTTCACATTGCATCCAGATGATCAAAATTAAACGGCACCCTGCTAATCACCAACACCGTGCGCGGTAGCAGAGATGTAAAAATCCAGATTCGCAGAGATCCCCGTTGTTGAATCTTTCCGCCAGACTTGGTTTTGCAGCATCTGAGCTTAGACGCAGCACATTGACGAGTAGCCGACGGAGATTGGCACCATGGAATGATATGATTTGAACGGCGCCACGTCAGATCCAAAATACATCAACTCGTTAGGCATCACCCAGATATGCTTCCATTTGCGGCTACCACAAGGTCAGTCAGAGCCCGTGATTAGCAGGAGCATAAATCTCTCGAAGACAGGGCAAGGATAATGGAAGAGCAGGGCATATTCCAGCGCCGAAGGTTAGCCAGCTGAACATCAGCAACGTCCATAGGGAAATTGGGAAGGCCGGCGGTTTGTGAGATGAGTTTCTAAGGGCTGCAGCTCATGAGGTCCCGAGCCCAAAAGCCATAACTTCCGTGGAAACGACAGAACAAGAATAAGTCCCATGAAAATGGCCTATTATCTGAGGTGACGAAGTGCGCGAATCGGCTTTTCGCTTGTCAACATTTTTACGCAACCGTCAGAAATTTCCTGTGAAACCTTTCATTATGCAAAAATGTTGGAGCAGGTTTCGCTAAGAGTTAACACTAAGTTATAGAGAACATAAGATATACTACCAAATTGGTTCCTTGACAGGACATTGCGGAACGATTGACATTAACAATARAACCATCGTTTGGGATCTTAGGAAGCGACAGGATTCCTTGAAAACTGGTGAAAAATACATTGAACGAAACTGACAACAGAATGAAAGGAATGTGGAAATACAGTAGTAGATGAAAATAAAACAATTAGTTAAATTTTTACAGGTTYCTTGCTATCCTCTGACTCTTGAAGAGCCCACATGTGAGCATATTTTCCTCCCTTCACTATCAGCTCTTGATGAGTACCTTCCTCTACAACCACTCCAGCATCCATAACCTACAGCAATACAAGCGGAACCCATGTAAGCGCCTTTGAACCCATCAAAGGTAAACAAAAGAAAGTCATACGTGTACCTGTATAATTACACTGAAGTACACGAGGAGCGTTCGRTTCGTACCATAATGCGATCACAATGCATGATTGTTGACCTGTCCATGACGAAGACATGTCACGAACATATCAGAATCCCAGATATTGATAACGGAACAAGTTTAAAAGCAAATACAGTCGGTAAGAGAGAATATTTGTAAGGACACAATGAAAGACTTAGGACAACAACTGCAATGCAATTGCAGCTGTAATAAATACATAAATATCACGTACAGTCTATGGGCAACGAAAACACAGGTGCGGCCAGCAGCCAGCTCTTTCAATGACTTCAAAATAGCTGCCTGTACATTCAGACGACTCACAACTTTGTCAGAGCTCCAAAGCAGTTGGTCAGCTCAAAAACCTAACGGCGTATCCACTCATCTTCATGCAATTGAAAGAGGCATTTCGTTTTACAGATTAGCCCACAATTACTGCAGCTCACATATGCAGCCAAGTCTYGTGGGAGGCAAATTCTTCAAAAATCCTTCMTCGAAACATCTTGGTAATTACTATAGGTTGCAATAATTGCRAAAATCTTCACGGTGACTAGGAATCCTATTCAAATCTCACAGATGCGATACCAGAGTCAAATTTCTACCATCCAGAGATTTCTGATGAAGAAGAGATGCTAATATACCTCAGTTCCAGAGTCTAGCGCACTGGTTGCTTCGTCACATATCAATAACCTGGGAGACTGCATGACCCAGCTCATTAGAGATTGTAAGTAGAAAACATGTGAAACTTAATTAACTTTTGACCATGAGCTGTATACATCAAATCAGCCTCCATAGGTGAAAAAAAAACCCAGCAGTAATTCCAGTCGAAGMTCTGCAGCAGTGATCGGTCACACTGACAAGTAGATACTGAATCAGTTTTTAGATGACCGGACGCCGTCGATATGAAAATGACAGTAAGTATTGTCACGTGCAAGTGATTGTTCCCTTCGACTTTCAGAGATTCGATATTCCATTCCATTTCAGAGCCTTTTTAAAAAGTTCATACACATCGATCACCACTATCGAACAGCTTGCAAACACATGTTAGCATTAAAGTWATAAAATTGTAGAAATAAGCAAACCTTTAAAAACGCTCTTGCGATGGCCACACGCTGTTTCTCTCCACCGCTCAGCTGTCAAGAATAAACCCATTTCCAATAGTAAATAACAATCCACCGGTCATTCTGCCATTCGAAGTTCTCCACGAACAATGGCGAAACACACCACGTAAGGGATTTTCTAAAAGAGAACAGAATGAGCACCTTCAATCCTCGTTCTCCCACCATGGTTGAATATCCATCTGGCATCCGAAGAACAGCATCATGAAGCCTCTGCAACAAAACGCCGAGCATCTCATATAAACACCTCCGAAGGAACAAAACTTCAATCTGGTGAACCATTAAATCTGAGGAAAAAACGCTGGGGATTGCATGGTATTAGTTCATTGCATACCGCGAGCTTTGCGGCTTGAATAACCTGCTCCTGTGTAGCATTGGGCCGACCATAAGAAACATTGTACATGATGGTGTCGTTGAACAAGACCTGCACACGGCCAAAAATATACTAGTTAAACACTGGTCAACGTCAAAACATTCAAAATCCGTGACGGACCAAACAAGTCGCGAAGCATACATACCGTGTCTTGAGGAACAACCGCCACAGCATTTCGCAAGGAGTCCTACAAACCAAGTGAAACCGACTCAGCTTACGTAAACTTGTAGAGAGAGATAGAAACTGCAAAGTATCGAGAAGTCAAGACGAAGTTATCTCGATRTTGTAAACCTACCTGAGTTAGACTCCGCAGATCGTGGTCATCTAGAAAAAGTGAACCTGAATCAGGATCATAAAGACGCAATAATAACTTTACAATGGTAGATCTGCACAAGCGACAACAAGAGTTGTAAGTATTCAACACAAAAACAGATTGTATGATTTGCCTCTTAGAATGATGATTGATGCTTACTTTCCAGATCCTGATGCACCAACTAGCGCAATGCTTTCCCCCGGGTCCGCTTTGAGATTGACTCCCAGCAAAACCTGCGTCCCATTTAATGTATCCCAAACGACCCCAAAAAGAGAGTGATAAGGAAACAATATACGCGTGATTAGGGTGGCTGGTGATTATACATATCAGCTTGAATGAACACAGTACCAAACACAATATTAGACTCAATATCAGTCAAGAGTACCAATGTAACTCACTAACTAACAGATACTGCATGAGTGTTCCCATTTCGGCAGGTAACGAAGAAAAAAATATCACCTCTCTTGAAGAGGTATAGCTGAATCTCAAATCACGAGCCCTGACTTTACAACCTCTACCCACGCGGTCCAGCTTTACTGTGCCGTCCTTTAATAAAGGTTGAGTACTGCCACAATGCCACATTCAGACCCTCCAAAAGGTGACCAAGTAACGATTCTAGACCTTCGAAGGTTTCCGCTTAACCCCACAAATTGGATTCCTCAACACATCAAGTCCATATGTAAAATCCTAGTTAATTTAGCACTATGCAGAAGCTAACAGAAGAGCAAAGAAACTATTCTTTGACAAGATTGACTCAACGTTTTTATGAGTTGAATAAGAAGCTATTCTTACGCTGTATATGCAAGAACCYCTAAAAAATTCACCGCATTCATCAAATRATACTAAGCTTCACTTAATCTGAAATACCACATAATCGATCACGGACACTAAATCATATGGTCAGTCAATGATCAAAGATACCTGAGAATAGAAAAGAGACTCTCCAAGTCCACTTGCGACTGCCTGAGATCTCTGTACAGGAAACCCAGAAACTTTCCCCGAAAATTTTCAGTCAGCATAAGAGTGCAGCAGTTACTTCGTGATGAATCGAATCAAGAATCCGAATGAAGCACCAAGACCTACATGACTGAAAAGGTGGAAAATACAACTACTCGGGAAAATTCAAAGCCTTATGGACCAGGCAAACACACTGCTGTGGGAGTTGACAGTACCTGTAGAGGACCAGAAAGTTGTAAAATGAGACCATTGGCCAGAACAAGGTCACCAATTGTGGTAACACCACGGGCAACCTTCAGACCTGCTAAGGCCATCACGGCAGCAATGCCGACTGATAGTATAAGGGCCTGTCCAGCATTCAAAGCCGCTGATAACCGCTCTGCTTGCAGCTGTAATTTCTAAATCAGTATTTGCAATCTCGAATGACGTTTTGAAACGTGCAGACATATCTGCATTCTCTCCAAAGAAAGTCAAGACTGTAGTGGACATGAGAAAACAAAAACAGCGGACAGCGGCGGACCCTCGTTAAATACTCGATCACGTTCAAGTATTAGTACTTAAAAAGTTTCTAATGGCCAGCATAGAATTCAATTGGAGGACAGAAAATCACCGAAGCACTTTGGTAGCCTTGCAAAAGTCTGTTATACTGCTCCACCTCCAGACTTTGATTATTGAACTGCAACACCACCAAACCAAGTTACTGATAGCAAAAATTCAGGAATTAGCATATTCACAAATACCAAATATYTGCAAYCAAATCCCAAATGCAATTTACACTATGTAATGATGCAAAAGATGATGCACAGAAATTAAAAAGCACACAAATTGAGAACAAGCTAAGTTTGTGATTTCAAGAGACACCGAAGACACTTGGGTTTGGCGATCCCTGCTCACCTGCACAACAGTTTCGTAGTTGAGCAAGGCATCAACTGCCTTTCCTGTAGCTAAATTCTCTAACTTGTTCACCTGCAACCATATACCCAAAGCCACTGATTTACATAAAATTTTCACACTTCCACATCAAGTGAACAACCGTCCTTGTCACTCCGACTAGACAGTCCGCTTTTAGATTAYAACCACTGCAAGAATGTAACTGAAGTCACGAGTGAGGTAGTCCCTAGAGAAGCAGAACTTAAATGCATACTGACTACTCATGTGYYCAAGAATCCTCAGATGTTAACTTCGTCCCATGTAGTTTTTCATGTCATAATTGCACAAAGGGGAACAAGAGAACCTCCTTGCGGCTTTCAGCAGCACGTGTAGTGATTTGAACGGTCCATGTAACGTATGCAGCGAATGTCAAAGCCACTATCGCCGCCACCATACCACTGACTTTTGTTGCCAGAAGTCCGCATACTAGAATAAGCTCGACAAAGGTTGGTACGAAAGTAAAGACTGCCACAAACTGACTTCATTAATACGATACAAAATTACGTACTTCAAACTTATCCAATTCTTGGTAGCAGGAAAAGAAGCTGAAATAAAGTCTAGAACTATAATTTAATAGGCTTGAAAATAAATTGAACATTAGGTCTTCAAAAAGATAATTATACCTACAGCACGGAATATGTTGACAACGCTACGCTGTGCGCGATCCAAAATACGTGACAAGGCACCCGTTCTTCTCTCCAGGTGAAATGTCAAATCCAGCCGCAAAATATGGTCGAGTAGTTGGACCCCTACACGACGCCCCGTGACCTGACCCAATGGTGCAAAAATAATGTAGCGTACTTCATTCAGTCCCGAACTCAAAGCCTGTTCAGGTCAGTACAATTAAATCAGTATCAATGTCGGGTGTAATTCAATTAGTAAACTTCTCACCTAAAACTTCAAATACAAAAGCAAGATCAAGTGCTCAGCATCGCGCTGCTAGATAGACATATGCACTCTTACACTGAATATGAGATTGAGCAGATTTCATTAACATGAAGATATTCACAGATGATTCAGTAAATACATCAATGCCATTGGAAGTGTGCACTTCTGAATGCCGGTACTATGTAAAGCGCTTACAAATTCAAATTGAAAGGAGATTTACTTTCGACAGAGCAGCACAAACTAGGGCCACCAAAGCTGGTGTAGCACGACGAAGAGGTGCTTCTGCAAGTTGGTCCATTGCCTGCTTCAGCAACACCGGACCTGCCAATCCCGCTGCCTGCTCCCGTACACAGTGCTTGCCTGATCAATGTACTTGCAGAAATCTTATGCAAGTACGCAGAAAACCTATACGGATGGCGTTTGATACAAGGAGCTAGACCCGATACGCATCGCAAGGGACTGATCCCGAGCTTTCTCCTCATTCTTAACCATGCCTGTTATAAAGTGCCTAGCACAAAGAAGCAGAATAAAAAATTGCGCAGCAATYCAACAATGGAAATAGCAAAAAAATCGAGCTCAAGCACTCACAGAACAAGAMTATAACTGAGTCTGAATTAAAGTCTGACCTTGCTTGCAACAAGAAGAATTAATGCCGCTGCAAGACGCCACCTCAATGTTGTATCACTGGACGCTAAACGCCACAAATATGGCAAAATCTGCACAGAAAATTTCGAACTAGAATTCGTAAACTTCGCCCAAAGGTAATCACACCTAATTGCGACACCGACCTAAATGTAACATTCCAATATCACAGTACAATTTTTTCTTGGAGAAAGTACACCAACGGAACATCAGAACTTGCGTCAGTTTCAGATCATCTACCAATGAAACTTTAAATTCTTATAACTTTTGCAAGTGATATCCAAACAATGCATTCTTTACTGCGTTGGAATCCTCTATGATMTGCTAACAAGAATATTAAAACARTTGACCATTCCAATAATAGGAACTYCACTCAGCGTTTACAGTGCCGCAAATAGGTGTCACTCCCTTGCTTTCGTGCTCAATTTCTCACATGTGGAACTAMGGCACAATCGTGATCACATAGAATTCGKTTTTACTRCCGACAACGGCCAAATGAATCCAAGAATTAAATCCGCGTTAAATCCAAGAAAACTCTACAGCACTCAACTCAATCATGTACAATTCTGCAACCTCCAATGCAAAAAGAATCTATACCTTAGCAAGGGTGGCCTCAGTCGGGATATCAGGAAGCGCAACCTTCACATTCGCGTTGGAATCAAGCGTTGCCGCCGCCGCAGCGATAGCGGCAGCAGCAGCAGCTCGGCAGACGAACTTACTAGGCTTGGAAGGAGGTAGCCTAGTGCCACTGAACGGGGCAGCAATGCGCAGCCTGTACACAGGTAATCGACGTAATCCGGAATTATAGCGCAATTCAAGCCTCCTCACCGCATGTGGAGGGACGACGCAATTGCCGAGTGCGCTAATTGTTGTTGTGGCGCCGCCCCCGGCTAGCAGCGCCATCGCCATTTCGAAATGGCGAGTCTTCTTCCCTCGTTGGCTCTCTGTTCCCCTTTGCACCTGCACTCGTTAACGACGCTTCCACCTAAATTACAGCCGCCGTTTTCTGCTTCAAGCGAAGTCTAAGCTTTACTTAGTTCTGTCTGTCTGTCTGTCTTGTGCACCAAGCCACGTCGCCCTCGCAATCCAGAAAATCAAACAGAACAAGGAGAGTGCCCTTTCACATGGCCTGGCTGCAAACGTGGAGCTAGTACGTCTCTCTCCTTCCTTCGTCGTCGGTCCCCGACCGTTCCTTGCAGCAGGCGGGCACCCTAACCCTCTGAAGAAATGTTTTGGCGATTTGTCAACAGAAAAAATCGACCTGGTCCAAGGGAGGGCTAGCGACAAGCCTGTAGGAAATTTTTTGAGTTTTTCTGGAGCAACTTTTGGTAATCAACAACTAGAAAATCAACAAACCATGGTTGAAGGTCCAAAGTTTGTATTGCAGAAATCGTGAATTTCAATCATAATTTCAAATTTTTTATAATGACAGAATATGGAATACTAATTAGTGAAAAATGTATTCAAGCAACTTCTAAAAAAAATTGGATGAAAAACTATTTTTTTTCATCTTATGAAGTCATTCAAAGGCCACAAAGCAATGTCCTTAGTGGCACTTCAAGATTACAAGGTTTCATCAATCTATAAAGTTTCATTGGGAAGATGCGGGTTAAGGAAGAACAAACAAATCAAAAACAAAGTAGTTGAAAACATGGCATTTTGCATTCAATAGGATAAATGTATTTGTACATACAAGTACTATTTTTCCTTAATTTCATTGAATTGGTCACAAAGCATATTTTTAAAAAGATCCAAGCATTGCTTTGGATGAACAAAAATCTATTTGAACAAGACACTGTCTTGATGTAATTTGTTCATCTCTCGGTTCATCTTCAAAATTATGGACTTTGGAGTGCTTCAAGAGGGGCCAACTTGACATGATGAAAAGTTAGATGAGACCTATGAAATGAATAAAATATATTTTTATTTTTGTTTTAGTTTTTATTCCAAATAGACAATCAAAAAAAAAAGTGATAGCAATTGAGAACACATTTCCTGACAAAGTATAAACCTTTGTAGCTAAAGGATACACTAGGCCCTTCAAAACAAGCATAAGGTGCATCATATCTTAACGGTCATGTTAGTGATCTACATTGATCATAGTATTTTTCAGAATGGTAATGATTACTTGTTGGACCACATAAGGTAAAGGGTGTTTTATGAATTTGTTTTTTGATGTGATAAATTCCAAAAAGAGAATGTCATTTTTTGAAAAAATTCAAAACTTTTGTCCAAAATAAATACAAAGTTTTTAGTTTAGAATGAGTAGTGATGTTATAGATGAAGAATATCACACACAGAAAGTATGAAAGTCACAAAAGGGCTTGAAGAACACAATGATACATAGAATGAAGGAAATTAAAGAGTCTATGAAGAAAAATGTGAAAAATTGTAGAGACAATGAAAATGAGTGTTGATAAAAATAAAATCACTCATTCCATAACTATGGGATAATTAATTCTAGGCTAAAAAATCTTCATGCCTATAAAGTAAATTCTTTTGACCGTGCTTTTGACACTAGGATGTTGAGCATAATTCACAATTACACTGTTCATTGAAATAAACCAACCAACTCTTCTAAGATTTTCAAAAACAGATTTACAACAAAAATGTAAAAGACAATTTCTATTGTAGTTACTAATTAGTTTCATACAAAGTTTGTCTTGAAGCTAGTATTCATTGCATTATTTGTCACCCAAATCTCATGTATTCAAAAATGGTTGCTCAAGTTTGAATGATTGGCCATTGTGGATCCATTTATAGGTGTATGAAATGGACAAAGTATTTGGATTGGGCCTTCTTAACTTATTTGTAGTAATTAAATTTGTCCTTGCATCACATGGTAGAAGAATCATTTTAAGTTACAAAGACCTCCAAATAGAGATGTAGACAAAAACGTCCATTACTCACTTCGACCAAATTTAGAACTCACTCTCCAATCATAAGATTGAGAAAAAAGAAAAACATAAGGTAGAATTGCCCATTACCACCATCCATCCAATTCCGACACCTAGTAAACCCTCCCATATTTGCATCAGTGACCCAACCCATTCCCACAAACTCAGAATCATTTCAAAATATTTAATGGCAATGCACTTGGGGATTGGACACGTTAGCCCATGCTTGAACAATGGCTTGATCATGCTTCAATAAAGGTCTACTCATGTTTTAACACCTCATCTTTGAAAAACCACAAATAATTCAAATTTTGTGAGATTGTCTTCATTCTTTTGGAAAATGAATTCTCTCCAATTTTTCTATCTCTAAAAAATATGGCTTTGACATATAGCTTTTCCAAAGTATCTAGGTACTAGCAAATTTGTATGATAATGGGTAGTTCTATCTTATACATTAAAATTTGAAGAGTAGGTAATTTCTCTACTATCTTTTTATCCCCCACTCACCTACACCAAGCACTATTTTGCACCTAAAATTTCCAAGGAATGTGTCTTGTACATCATGATCCAAAACATTGTTTTGATTCTAGATCACTTATTAAAATTTGAAAGTAACTCGAATCTACTAGGAGAAAATGAAAGGTTTTCGACTACAAGAACAACTATTTTCTTAGTTGAATTCTGAACAATATCAATTGGTGCAAATCTGGGGACTCACAATTGCTCTAAACAAGTCACTCATAAAAATCTACTTGCAAAGAATAATGGGTTTTTTTTTCATCTAATACCCTAGTTACAACTTTTTCAATGCAATCTTCTCAAGTACTTGCCAATGTAACAGTCACTACCATGTGGTCAACTCATTTGCAACTCTTTTGTGACTCTAGAGGAGCAATACAATAATAAAGTGTATGAACAACGAAAATGGTTTTGCACAAAATACAAAAATCAATGAAATCATTACAAAACATGTCCATACTTTCCATACCTCATGTATTGCTACTTCACGCAATATTGACTATCTACACAATAACTACACATAAATAGTCATTGTCATTGTAGTACTTCATAGATCACAATTGTTCACAATAAAATTTCTAACCGCTAAGCATCTAAGCACTAGCCATACTAGATCCAATTTCTAGCCAATCACAAAGCTAGGAACAACAAGGTGGCATGACAAAAATAAAACCTCATTAGATGTTTTTTTAGCCCCGCAAGAGACTATTTCGGGTCTATTCTTTGCACAAGGAACCAGCGACTGCTGGTCTGAAATTTTGAATTTAAAAAAAAAATAAAAATAAAAATTCCAGAACTCTTAGAAAGTATAAAGAAATTGAAAACTGATTTTTTTTTAAATTTAAAAAACTATTTTTTAAATAATTAATAAATAATTGAAATAATTAATTAATTAGTATTATCTGATGTGGCAGTCTTTGTGCCACGTCAGACTGCCTACATGCCAGAGTTCCTAGAGTTCCCAATGTGTTTCCACAGCCTGGAAACTCGCAGTCTTCTAAACGATCCAAAAAACATCTAATGTTCATTGAGCTAGCCTTTAATTTCTTCCCCTCTAGTCTTTGCATCGTTAGCTTAGAACCTACAAATAAAATAAACACCCGCATCCTCTCTCCTACCAACAACACAACCAAAGAACTCACTCTCGATGTCAAATATCAACTTCAAACCACCAAAAATACAAAACCTTTGATGACACCACAAAACTCCACTTGACACCTTCCAATGCCTTCCTACCTAGAGTGACACTACAACACCCTATTTCTAAGATGCATCAATGCCTCTCCTAATTTACTAGGTAGCCTAACAATTCCGATGAATGACAAGGCATTTTCCTGTGTAGAACAAAAATTCAACTATTCATCCTTGGAATTAATTGTGGACAGTGAAGATCTATAATACTTTGGCTTCAAATGGACTTGTATAAAATTCAACTATTCATCCTTGAAATTAATTGTAGACAGTGAAGATCTTCTATAATACTTTGACTTCAAATAGACTAGTATGCCCTATGCCGTTGCCACAGCCAAAACAAAAGCAAAAGTAATGATTTTTTAATTTTTGATTCATTAAAATTTTGAAATTCAATAACTTTCATCCCATAGGTCCACATGCCACAAAACAGAGCCTATGCACTCCTCCTCGCCGAGGGCTTTTCGACAATACCAAGAATGCGACTAGGTGACGCATGGTCCGGGAGATCTCAACATAACAAACAAAACAAAAATAACAAAACAAAACAAAACAAAACAAAACAACTTAGAGGATGGATTCTTTTGGTTTTTATTAAACCAATTATTCCCCCACTTTTAGAAATGATGATTTCCACTTTGACTTCAAATGAGTTCTTTTGCTTTTTTGTAATACCAATTATTCCTACAGTTTCAAAAATGATGATTTCCACCGCTCCCTTCCACGGTTTAACATCATGTGAATTAAGATTTGCATGCTTTGTTTTTTGGAGATCAAAAAGTTAATGTTTATAGCTATTAGAATTGAGCTTTCACTCTTTTAACAAGTACATGATTGAGCCAATGATAGATGACTGTACAAGTTACATACACCCAATCATATAAAGAACAAAAAAATACATTCCTTGATTTTGTCACATTCCCTTATGTAAACTTCAAGAACGTCTCAACACTTCCTTTCCTCACAGTGGCATAGCACAATGCAACAAAAAAAATCCACAATCCACKTGCGCATGATTGAAGAATAAGAACATGGAAATAGGAACMAGGAGACATTCAAATTTCATAAATAAGTGCAGTTGAATAATTATGAACTTTCTAGCAAACTTGGGTGGGTTCCACACCGCCGGACACAAAAGGGTTTCCATGAGGACATTGGAGTAGTAGACATATACTTCAATAAACTATCACTAATCAAATTGAACTCTCTCTCAATTGGTATCTAAGCAAGTTGGTACTGAAACATCCTGTTCATCTTCTAACTTCCAGTATGTATAATAATACCACATGCAAAGCCGAAAAAAATGCCCTCTGACTAAAACACACCACTCGGACCCAAATCCAATCCAAAACTCTATGATTCGGAGGTCTCCGSCATGGCAGGTGAGTGAGAAGGATCTCTACAGACATGAACTTGTGCTACAGAAGTACACATGTATACAGAAACAGCAACAGCAACAGCAGTTTGTTGTGTCGTTGCGAAAGGTCTCCGAATAGAAAGTAGATGTGGTTTTGGCTCTAAATTTTATGCCAGAACCTCTCGTGATCGTACAAAGTGATGGGACCACTATGAAAGAATGTCAGAACCTCAAGTGTAAACCTTCTCCAATTGCTATGTTACAATTCTGATTCTCAGTCTATAGATATGAACATTCTTTGTGCATGACTGAGATATTATACTTAGGTCCCATAAATAATATCGACAGTGTAAAGCAAGCTTTTTCTGTAACTAAGTTACGCACGCACCCTGCCCCCAATTGACAGACATTTTATTCGATACCAGGGCGCAAGCTCGTGGACACTTCTTGGGCTTTGCCAGGCATCAAGACACATCGCAAAACACTCTCTGAAGATCTACAAAGCTGGGGGAAGAGAGTTGCCGGGAAAACTTAAATCAAGGTTTGAATTCCTCTTCAAGCTCCTCAAACCCTTCTAGCCTGGACGGTATTTGTGGGGTGTAAAAGTTGGGATCCAAACTATGGGGTGTGCTTTGAACTGGACGGTCATGGCCTGGACGTACTAAATGTGAACTAGGAGGAGGATAGACTGTGCCACGAGGCAAACGACTGCCTGGAGCTTGACCAGAGAATGAAGATGGGCGCGGTTGACTGGAATAAGGGGACGGGAGATAGCCAGCTTGACTAGGGAAGCTTGAATAGCCTGGATCGCTCAGTAAACTCGAAAATTGGCTCACCCGTGAGGAAGAAGCAGGAGGTGCAGGAGAGAACCCTGGAAAGTTAGAGTTGGTATTCCCCGTTGGATAACGTCCTCCCATGGCACTTGGTGGGTTCTCCACGAAATATTGGGAGACAGAATCCTGGCTCTGAGGCATAGACATGAAGGAACTAGGTGATGGCTCTGGAACGGGTTGGGCATATGACGGGGGAGGATAACCACCAAATGAAGGTGAGGAGAATGCCTCAGGAAAATAGCTGTAAGGAGGCTGCCGWAAACCAGGCTGATTATTACCAGGGGCAGGAAATGGAGCTTGAAACGGATGCTGGAGTGCACTGCTTACCTGCGACGGGAAATTGGCATATTGGCCAACTGCGAGATGCCCTGATGATGAGGCCGCATAACCCCTTCCAGAGATATCTGGCTCTCTGTCTAGCTCTCTCCCCGTGTACTGCTTCTCCTTTGCTCTCTCCCGAGCTCGCTCTCGAGCTTTGGCTCGTGACTCAACCCTGCCGGAGGAACCTCCTGCAACATCGCTGGTACTTCGGAAGATAACTTCMCCCTCGCGAGCAAAATTCGGGTCAACCGGTCCTTGACCATACGCTTGGGGTCCACCGGGGCCAAGGGGCTCCATACCTTCCACTGCCCTATGGACAAATGGTGAAGCTGACACCATTGGTGGCTGCCCATGACTCTCATAATTCCCATATGCAGTGCCTGAAGAATCTATCAAACTAGGGGTAGKGAGGACCCCGGAGAGGCCGGCTGAGAAGGTGGAGGCTGAACTGGTCTGCTGCTGGAGTGGCTGCTGTTGTGGTTGTTGTTGTTGCTGTAGTTGCTCTGAGGAAAGCTCTCCTTGTCGCACGGGTGGAAGTTGCGCGAGCTCGTCAATGGCTGCTTTGGCGTGCTTGATCAACCATTCCACTGCTTTACTGGGCTGATCATAGCCGAGCCGATCTTGTACGTCGTAAAATTGCACAGCGGTGGGAACGGACAGCCGAACTCTTCGGTCTCTGGGACCTTTCGCTGTGTTCACCTTGCTATGGCGATCTTTCCCTCCAGAAGATCGTGCAGCTCGAGGTGGTCTCTCGGCTTCTGCAGGAGGACCACTCCTGGTAGGTGGTTCACTCACACGCGCGCGCACTCTCCTCTCCTCAGATCCCTCATCACCCCCTCTTTTGGTCTGCCCTTCCACTTTTCCTGGATGCTTGGTGCCAGAGGTACTTCTTTCGTAGCCTAAAGCTGTAGCAGCATCTAAATCTGCATCAACTTTCCGAGAGCGCTGATCTCCCTCCTCTTCCTCACCTTCGCCAAATGTTGTCGATTCATCCAGGATTTCCGTCACTGCCTGGCGCACATGTGCACTTGATCTACCGCAACTTATTAATCTTAAATTTTCTCCGTCTCTCTGGGCGTAGAGAACGACAAACCGAAATGCTGGTGGAGCGATTTTCTAGTTCTGATATTCTAGCCATGCCTATGCGGAGGCTATGGACGCATCAACTTCTAATATGCACTAGCTGTAATTAAAGCCTAGTTATGGCTAGGCTCATTCATAGATATCGAGGTTGGCATACTAAAGTATTGACTCCTCTTGGACAGACTCGGGCTGGGTTGAGAAACAATATGGGCAGGCTGCTTATTCAGACTCCGCCAATTTGCCTAAGCAATCCGCTGCGCTGCAACAAGCGCATGCCCAGGACAGATATGTGTCCCGCGGATGCTAAGGAAGCAGCCAATAAGAGAACAACTCTTGCAACCAGTCCCTGATTTTGCAATTTGGCATCACAACTATAACCACGTCCTTCTCATTCCGATTGCGAAAATCTAAATATGCCCTTCACCTCTACACTCCCTGCGCAGATTTTGTTCAAGATTTTCAAAACTAATTTCAGAWAATTCGTGTGAATGTTGGCCCTTGAGCCTCCTTCCAAATGACCTTGCGACTGCAGTCATCTGATCAACTTCTATTTGCTAATATACAAGCTGATCCGACTCTGCAATATGCGGCAACTCAAACTATTAGTATGCTGCTGGCTCCAATCGACTCTTCAAAAACAAGCAAATGACCACAAAATTGCCATCCCTTGCACCTGTRTTGCTCCACAAAGACAGGAAACTGGGTTCTAGAGTTATTGGCTCCCCCGCCTGCATGTCCACCAAAACGGAGACCTCGTTTACTTCTTCAAYTGAAAGAAGTTTGCATCCTCACAACTACGCCATTTTCTCTCGTACTATCCCTCTTAACTGGAAAAAAATTCGACCTCGACCTCTTAAATTTACATCTGCTAAATGTGCCATTCCAAAGTGGGTGGTGCGCTACTTCAGCCTTCCACACGAAAAATAAGCAGTAGGACGAACGCTATACGCGTAGATCCACAAAAAAATGAGGGTACCCACAGCGAATATTAACAGCACTATTCCAATTTATACGGACTTCAAAGGTGTAAAAACACGAGAACCTTTGTGTTCCCTCCACGATCCAACCTGCACGACTAATTTCTCCTCAACTGTATGGAAAAAAAAGTTGCGCCATCACTGCGATGAACTTTCAAAGCCTGTCAAGACAAGTTCAGAAAAGTACTTCACCTATAACACTCATGACGTCGACGTCTCAACAACTTCCTAAAGCTTCTCATCCCGCACCATCGCTGCCGCCACATTCACCTGATTCTCATGAACCGCCACCTTAATTAAAGTTTCGCCCATTTCCGGGAACAAATCCCAGACACCCACCACGCAGGATCCGCCGCCTCAATTTGCCCTCGAACGAATTTCCAGCAACAGGACCACTCTCCTCTCGCCCCACAGCCACCCCGCATTAGATAAACGAAGAACCTAGCCTCGATTTAATCTACGAGAATATGTCCCTCGCAATATGCTGGCCCACCACCCTTCCGAAAATCCCATTAAACGATCATCTCTTTGCGAGCTCGTACCCCAGAAACACAACAGCAAACATTACTTCCCGTCTGTCACCCACACACGGCGTGAACTCCGGCTTGAGTTCCTCTCAGTACAACTACAAACACTCATGGTACGAACTCCACAATATGACCAGTAACATGATCATCAATCTCAACCATCGCCACACCATACACACACCCTGAGTGCCAATTGATCATATCCCGATCCCAGCTAGCTAGCTCTACAGCAGAATCAAGTCATCCATCACAATCTCTTTTTTTTCTCTCGGCTACACCACCATTCGCCTCAATGATCACTATCATCATCGTCACAGACAAGAAGCGGAAAACAACCGCAAGTCGCTATCTCTTTCGCCCCAGCACGTTACGCCACCCACCGCTCACAGCTCACCCGTCACTTTCGATCCGGCCTAGCTCACTCACTCACTCACACCGAGGGGGAAAATTTTACCAGCAACACAGGGAGAAGATTTATAATTAGTTGACGACTAGTAGAGGCGGCGATGCATACGATCAATCGGCATCGCCAGCCCGCATGCATCCTCATTCATCGTTGTCGTCGTCGTCGTCGTCGTCGTCCACCATGGCAGGGCAGGCGGAGTCTACAAGACGGGCCCTCCCAAATAAATCAAGGGAAGCAGGACCACCCGGTGCCCTCCATACCCATGCACGCGCTGGTGCTTCGGAGGACCGAGCCTGGGGTAGCGACTGCTCCGGGTTGCAAGTTGGGTGGGGCCAGGCCATCAGGGCCACCCACATCGCCTCCTCGGAAAGTATGGCCAGGCCGAGAACGCATGAGGCCCTGAACGCATGAGGCCCATAGAAAGGGGCCCACGTGGAATTTCGTCCCTCGTGAACAGCCCAGTTGCAGTTTGAACGTCAGAAGAAAAATAATTTTTAACTTATGTGCTGTTTCAGTGTTTCTCATCACTAGAATAACTCCGTCACCACGCTGGTTGTTTCCAATTCTGGTAGAGAACCAAMGGATTCCCCAAGCGACCTGCATAGATTTGAACGCTGAAGACTTTCTCTGGAGTCGGCCTGCGAGTTCCAAGACAAGCCATAAGAAAAGATTTGATTTATTATAATTTGTAATTTCTTGACAGTACGGTATCAGTATGTGAACTCTCAGTTTACTTGCCTGAAATATGCTGACAATCTATCATTAATACATAAGCTCCAAAATGATTATATATTTGTTTATATATATATATATATATATTTAATTTGTATATTTATTTATATATTTATATTTGTGTTTCACACGCACCTGCTGTTGAGATGCAGACGAGCAGAATCAGCAGACCACTTGGTGGCAAGGCAGATGATAAATCCCTGGAAAATGAAGCCTCAGGATTTGAGGACTGCAAAATGCATCTGACTTGACAAGAGTAGCAAGGGCAATGGAATTTTGTTGAGAGATCAACTGGATGACGATCTTACTTGGTGAATGAAAACTTAAATCATGACCTTGCAATTCGGGATGACATTGACATCTCAAAAAAAACCTGGTAAACATGTCGGATTTACATTATTATGTTKTTCCAGCATGGTGTCGAGAAAACATCATGTTCTAAGCACCTACTCCAACTTGATGCACCTGAGAAAGTTAWTGTCAAAAGTGGAAATAGCTGATCGTTTGTAGCATTCCAATCGGCTATAACCAGTCAAGTGAAGGTATGCCTTTGATGACAGTTTTGTGYCGTCTCAAGCGTGCCTGCGAATACATCCCCCTTGGTCAGGAAGGGTCCAGGAAAGATGAACAGCATCTTCGCTTTGGCTGCTGTCTACGAATGCTGAAATTCAGAGATCGATGCTGAGCCTTTTGTCAAGCGAAAATGAAATACAGACCAAGCATACACATAAATTACCACCGATTGCAAGTCCCATAGCATGAAAGAATTTATTTAGCTCACGTCGAACTGAAATTGAAACCTCGATATGAGAAATCAATTTCATGCACATGCCTAGAAGACCCTCCCTCGAATTTGTTACAAGTATCACAAGAAGTCAAAAGGTGTTTTTAGGAAATTCCAGTTCTAACTTCAAATAATAGGAAAGKCAGAATTTAAGAGGTGAAATAACAAACTCCTCGTATAAACTTCGACTTTTAGCTTGCGATCGCTTGTGTCTCTCATGGCTCCTGAACCTTTTTAATACAACACAGATAAGCGCTCCTTTAATTGCTCAGCTGCAAAACAAATTCCAATAAAGATCAATCCATAGTTTCATAAAGCTAATGCAAATGTCTAGTTCGGTAACCTCCATTTCAAGCTATCTTCCCAAAGAGCTCCACAAGGTCACATTTACATGCTAGAACAATCTCACCATTGGAATTATTGTGTTACAATCCCATCTTAGAGCTATTAAACATTTAGTTTTTCTTTCAATCTTGGACCTACTCCTGCATATCAATTTCTTAGAGAATGAAAATCAAGGAATTTTTTGTAAATTTCTTTTCCTAGACTCTCAATTCTTTAGAACAAGAAGTTTTTAATTCAAATTCTAAGGTGCAAAAAATTTTCACAAATGATGGACAAATTGTGCAGTCAAACTTCATGAAATTTTTACCACGTGATCTTACACATTAAGTACAAGATCCTATGGTTGAATTCTCAAAAAAAATGTTTTTTTCTATTTATTTGAATGGTTGAACGAAACAACAATAGCAATTTTGAGTAGATTTTGACAGAAAAATGGCCTTCTCCTTCAAGGTTTAAACATTCACATTTACAACCAATTAATTTTTTGATTACATACATTACAGTTTTTTAAAATATCATTTTACGGCTTGTTCATTACATCAAATTCTGATACATTTGTAAACTTAACAGAAGGCTAGAAACCTCAAAGACATCGATGTAAACATTTAAATAAACAATATACCACTAATTGAGCTTGTACATGGTAATCTAGTATTTACAAATAGTACTCCCTAATACATAATTATATTGATTTATTTGTATTTATTTTACATTTTTGTGTACAAATTCCTTAGTACATCGTCATCAAGAAGTTCTAAGGACTTCATTAAACACCTTTTTTTTTTTTTTTTAATATGAATGACTTTTTTTAAATTGACATTGACAAGAACATTTAGTCACACACTAATACCATTTTAATCATGTAACATAGAATGAAAAAAATTCAATTTTTCACTTACCTTGCTCAACTTGCTCCTTTGCATATTATTTATATTGCAAAATTTCTAATTTGAATTGTCACCATGAATATCCACATAATTAAGTGTTTAACTACAATAGTTCTAATTCAATCATTTTCATCCTATGCCCACAATGCCTTCACTTTTACAAGTACCAACTGCAATTCACTAATAGTTCAATTCCACAACAATTAATAGGATCCAGAATGTCTTAGTACCTTTCAATTGAATGATTAGAACATCTACATTGATTCATTTGTCAATAGATAAGTGTTTTTTGGTATTTAAAGTCTGGTTGATTGGTTCTACCCAAGCTGAAATAAGTAGCTCCGGGATTTTTGCATTGTGGAAATGCTATGCCCATACTATTGGGTTGTGATTCTCCACCACCTCCCCTAAGCCGGACTTGCTTTGCATCGTCTCTTTTTCCTGATTGAGAATACACTAGCTCCTTGGATCTGATCATTTTATTTGGATGTTACACATTGAAACCACTTCAAACTATTGATTAAACTTTTTGAAAACTATGGCAAACACCTATTAATTGTTTCATGTTTGTTATATGTGCCTGTTTTGGAGGGGTAGTGCAAATGATAGTTTGGAAATTAATYGAAGCTCACAATATGGTCACCAAAGGAAAGAGTTGATTGTTGGGGAAATCAAATGGTGCACAAGGTTGTTGAAGAATGAAGACATGATTGAAACTAAGTTCAAGACAAATGGCTGCTTTTATACCTTTGGGAATAAGGGCTCAAATACCTGCCATTCCATCCCCCAATGACACACTGACAGCGTGTCATGGCAGGTGCAGTCATTCAAAAGCCTTAAAGCATATAAAAAAGATTACAAGTATTAATGCACAATAAACAATAGAAGAAATCATGTCCTAAACTACTTGTACATAATGACAAAAATTGTCCACAATGACTCATTTTTAACCACTGTGGACATGTCATTTAGGACATGATTTTTTCTAGTGAAAAATATCAAATCTTTATTTTTGAATATAGACCTTAAGTACTACAATGACTTTGTGAAATACCAAAATAATGGTTCATAACATTATTAACGAGTGGTAAAAAGATTCTTTTAAGCCAAGAATATACAAGCAAGAAAGCCAATAATTTTAATTGTAGAACTCAATTTAATGCTTTCCACTTACCACTTAGGAAAAGATTTTCTACTTTTTAATGTGATTGTGCTAATACACATCTATGCAATTTTGTAATGTAATATTGAATGCACAAGTAGAATTTCAAAAAAGTATGTTCGGGACAATGAAGCTTGTAAGAAAAACAACGTATTAATACAAAGGAAAATAAGTGACTATAATTGTTGTTTGCATATGTTGCTAAAATAAACTTCATAACGGTATGCAGTGATGCAACATTGTGTATTTTTGAACTCTACCACAATCCCTGTCCTTTTGGAATAGTGGTTCAATTAAACTATGCCAAAAAACTTCCACTATCATGGTCTAGTGTAGTGTTGAGTTTGAATGTTCAAGGTACATATGTTTTAGATAAACAAACAACATTTCATCTATTTTCATCACAAAATTGACTTTTAAAAGTTATTTTTAAACAAAATAATAAATAGAAAAATTTTCATGACTTGTAAAGACGTATGTTTATGGTTGCAATGATCATAAAGAGGCCATTGTATGATTATTACRATGACCATGATATGAAGACCTCCCCATAAAGCAAGGAAAAGATTTTAAGGATATTAATGTTGTTTAAAAAACTTGGAAGGTTTCTCATTAACTTTATTGAGACCACGTTTTTTAGTAATCACAAGTTGTGCTATCTTGGAAAATTGGGCAAAAAAAATTTGGAAAACAAAAGAAAATGTTGTAGGGCATTGTGAACAAAATTTAAACCAAGTACATAATTAATGAGGTTTCTTTATCTCGAGATGTTTTAGATTGGAATGGTAGGCATTTATTTGCTATAACAATTTTATGAACTCAATATATGAGCTCTCAAGGTCCTACTCTTATTTGGTTTAGGGTTCATGCCTTTCTTTTGAGACCTATGTTTGCAAATCACATAGTGGGGATGACTTGAAGGGCAAGATGAGAGGGTTTGAATAGAAAATGAATTCATTAAAAGATTGTGGGCTCTTAGAATCTATGTTTGATAGAATCTGAATAAAAAATGGATTGAATAGGGTATACTAGACATTCAAGTTTTTGGTTTCTTGTTGACAGTATTCTATTATGACAAGTTCTCATATACATTCTAAAGTAACTATACCTAAACACTTTTAAAAAAGACATATAAACATGCTTCATATCACTCAATTGTCTTATTTTTTGTTGGATCTTGTTATTGACAATTGAACAAGAATTTTGTTAGTATACTTTTATTAGACACCATAGGATTAAACTATGAAATTTAAAAAAAATGGACACTAGAATCTAAATGCTTAGGAGGTTGACATTTTTGTCAAGAATTTATAATCATAATGGTCAATTCTACAATGGGGTCTTAATTTGGTGTGGTTACCATAGTAGCAAGGCAAAACTAGGGAATTTGCATAACTTCCATACTACGCAAATTTTTCTATAGTCAAAAGTTGAATGGAAATACAACAAGGACAAAGCAATAATGTTTACACAATGTGATGGCACATGCAAAATAGAGGGTTACAAAACCTACTTGCTATTATTTGCCCGCTTTTTGTAAGGAGGTGGTTCGCCAGGCTTGTAAGCACTCACGGCACTCTTTGGGGAGAGCTSAGGAAGTGCTCGATGACTCTTTGTCCCTTTCATACTTTTGGTTGACTTTTGACTAAGTGCCTGCACCAAAAGAATAATATGGGTCCTACAATCATTATGAATAAAAGAGTTTATTGAAGATAGTTTTGCTAATTAATATTTGTTGCAAAGGCTTGAAGAAAAAATATAAAAATATATCATTGACAAGAAGAAAGAATGTTCATGATACATTAATCACTTTTTTTGAAACCCGAAATTTATTCCAAGAGAAACCCAAAACATATGGCAAATTGTTTTCAACATTACACTCACCTCCTTGGCCGACTTGGAGGTTCCGCTCACATAATTTGCTGCTGGGAGCTGCATGACACTCCCCATCGACTGTGGGGAACTGCTGTTGCTCTGAACTTGATTTATGGCCGGAGCCCTTTCGTTGATGCTCACCTTGAAGGGGTCTCGCTGCTTTGCATTATCATGTGGCAACACCCTGTTATGCTAGCCAGCCACATTGGTCCCCACTTCCCATGAGCCTCGTTTTAAAAAAACTAATTGACAACTTTATCCTGTATTTATTTGGTCATTTGGGGAGCAAAATTTTCCACCACTAATAATAATTATAAGAAACTCATGTTTTAGGTGACAAATTTTAAGTGACAGGTATTGTGACAACCCGTGTCTTTATGTCAACTACAATGCTCAATGTAAACATCTTGATGTTACATAGGACATTGTAGTTGATACAAAAACATGAATTGTCACAAATGATGCTAGCTAAAATTTGTCATCTAAGACACTAGTTAGACACGGGGTTCTTATAGTGAAATAAGTATATGCCAAAACAAAGGATAGTTTTCCAATCCCCTATGCAAAGATCAGATTCCAAACAAATTAAGTCATTTTTGTAAAAAAATAAAGTGAAAAAACATGTCATCTTGTGAATGGTGTGAGGTGTTGTGAACCCTTCAGAATCTGACATGGGAATTCAATTTCAGCACCGACAAGTGCCAAATGAGACCCTTTATGTATGTATGGTATGTCATTTTGGGGGGGGTCATGTTATTTACAAGCGGTGCAGTGCCAACCGGTTGGGGAACTAACCGAGGGGACGGCCGTACACTATGACTGCGGTTTGCATTGTGAAATGCCTGTTGCAACTTGTCTTTCTCTCTCAACTCTTTGAAGTAGATGTGCCTCAATGCTTGTCGAGCAGACAATCTGCACACAATTATATTTGAATTGAAAAGACCATCTTCACATCTAATCAAAATAATGGCACTTTTAAACTTTGGAAATTTGGGGTGTCCTTACTCTAGCCCTTGAACACCACATCGGACGTTTTGTGTCCTTTGGATGGCAGAGAATCAAACCGTGTAGGATAGAATTGCAACTATTCATCCTTGGTATTAGGAGTGGAAAGGGAAGATCTTTTCTAGTACTTTGACTTCCAATGAATATATTTGGCTTTTCAAAGTCGATGATGTCACACGATATCAAAAATGCATGATTTCCACAACCATCGGTCCATCCTTCAAGGGCTAGAAAGTACCTTAAATTGGGAGTATAAAGGAAGATATTAAAGGAAGAAACATGAATTGCAATGACTTTAAGTACCGGTCATCAGGATTGTAAGCCAACAATTTGGTGAGGAGCTCCACACATGAAGGTGAAGCATGTGGGATCAGTCGAGCAATGCCGGTGCCATCTTGCTGGGAAAATTTAAAATCGGCATGTTGTGACCTCCTGAAAAGCCGGGAGCCCACACACAACATTTGTTATTATTATAGCTCAATATTAGAGTTAATTGTAACTTATGTGCTATGAGGGACCAAGACTCCGCATTTGAAAAAAATGGCACATGACAAAACACATGACTTTTTGAAGTACCCAATCCAAACTTGGTTTGATGGAGTTTGGTGTTGTGTTTCTTTTGTACTGTTTTAGTTAAACCTTCCTCTTACCCCCCTTCTACAAAGTGGGGTTCACTTTATATTTGAACTTGATCCTTAAACATCAAAGTGGACATTCTGTGTTTGATGGATGACACAAAATCTTTATGTGTAGGACAAAAGTGCAACAGTTCATACTTGAAATTTTGTGTAAAAAGGGGAGATCTTCTACACTATTTTGACTTTCAATGAGTGTTTTTGGATTTTTTTGTACTATTGATTCCCACAATATCAAAATTGATGATTTCCATGGTCAAAAATTTGTCTTTCAAGGCTTAAACTCTATAATTGCACAATCCATCTTTGGAGAAAATTGACCGATTGATGTCATTGTTTTGGAATCCTAAGATAGAAATGCCATAAACCATTTCAATGTATCGGATCTTATCATTTCAAGGCATAAATGACAAGATCAGGTACATTGAAACAGTTTAGGGTACTGTCACAATTTATGATATTCTTATTGTAGTCAGTGTTAGAAAATTAAAGAAGGTTACAAGCCTTGCCTTTTCATCTTCTCCAACAATTGCTGAGGTGGTGTCCCAAGGATCTTATGGATCTTTTGTATCTGGTCGAGTTCATTATTGCCTAAAATTTCCACCCAAATTTGCAATTAGAGTCTAAGTTCATGTTATTATAACATACGCGATAAGCTATGACTTGTGGAGTCACTACAACATAACATTTAGTAGCGTGCTCTGGCACTGCTTTGACTTAGGGTAGATGGTGTGGAATATACCACACCCAACAGCCTTCATCAATAGCTAATTGGACATGTGGAGGATGCAGAGGATGTTGGATGTGAAATATTCCACACCATCACTCTAGAGACCATGCTTGCTATTGAATGTTATGAACTACAAGCTTGCAATTGAATTTTAAAGTTTGTTCTCATTTTTGGTACAATGATAGCTTTATTTTTTATTTTTTATTTTTTTGAAACACATGGACAATTTCCATTGGAAGGGCTACAATGATAGCTTTAAGAAACCGGGAGATTTACAATCTAAATTTATAATATTGAGGCAACTAAGGAAACTTAGCCTATGACAAGTACAACTCTAAACATGCCTATTGCAATCCCAAAAATTCTTGTGCGGTAGATTTGACAAGAGACATTTGATACTTATTTCAAAGATTAGTGCTTAATATTTCAAAGACCAGCTGGCACTTGAAAATGTCGAACCTGGGAAGAGCGGGAAGAGGCTGACAATCTCAAAGAAGACGCATCCGACACCCCACATGTCCATCTTGTAGTTGTAATAACCATCTGTTAGCAAGCATTCGGGTGCTCGGTACCTAAACCCATACAAGATTATCATTTTTCAAATAAAAAACATGGACAAGTGAATTTAGAGTGCTTATGGAGTTATCTGTAAATTCTTACTTTTTTCAATGCGGGCATAAAAAATAAATTAGTGATTAAATTTGGAAAAAAATTGGGTAGTTATAGTGTGGACGCCCCTCACTTCAACACTATCAAAAGGTATATTTTGTAATGTGGGTAAYTCCTAAACYGCCACTTTCTACTATWGTGCCTAAATTCTATTAATTGATTGATTACATTTTCATTGATTTTCTTGTTGGYAGGTTTAAGGAGGTTCCAACACACCAAAGAACGTGACATGTGGATATTGTATGCTAAAGTTAGTAAGGGTCAAATTTTTTTCCTTTTTGGTAGTTTTAGTTAGGGTATGATTTGGGTTGTATCCACCTTAATCCCAAACTTTTGTGCATCACCATGTGCAACATGAAGACTAGCATTTCTATCATAGTCAGCTTGAAGACAAGGGCATATCCTTCTTAGCTTTTGAACACAGTATCCAAATGTCACATTCTTTGGTGCATTGAAAACCCCCTTTCACTTTGTTGACAAGAAAATATGAAAAATTGGACCAGTCTAATAACACTAATTAGACACATTAGCAAAAAAGCGACGGTGGTCAAGGAATACATAAGGTAACTCTACGTATGAGAGACAAAATGTCAGCCAACCCATCACACACAAAATTACATTGCCCGTGTATGTTCCAAAACATAAGGAATCATTACGTGAAGAACACGGAGTAAGTAAAGAATGTTACCAACGTGTGGAGATGTACTCCGTGTACGGTTGCTTTGAATATACACCCCGACAACTTCCGAAGTCCGCAAGCTATGCATATACCACCTTCCCACAAATTTAAATAACAAATTCCATGCTCGGCTCAATTGGAAGATTTTTGAATTTGCAGAACCACAAATTGGCAGGTAGTTTCAAGTAGATTGTACCTTGAGCACTTCTTCCATGATAAGTATGTTTTCTGGCTTGATGTCGCGGTGAAAAATGCCATTCCGGTGCATATGGTCCATTGCTGCACCACCACCACAAGGAGCGTCTATTAAATGTTTGTTCTCAATCTTATTAATTACGATTAATAGGAAAATTCACTTCATGCCATGTTTAGATTAGGATCCACGACCAAGAAACTCTAGAGATCGAGGAATCCTGTTGGTTGAGAGGGTGGATCCCATTGATTGAGTGGTTTTCATGACCCGGTTAAACGAAAGAGGTTCGAGAAAAATCAGCCTAGACATGGCGTTGTATACACACCGCTCTCTCACATCCCCAACTCGTTCTTTTTGTATGCGTATATGTCATAGCCTATTCTTTTGCCTCATTGTCTTTAGCTTGAAAGAATTCCAAACCCTAAACAAAAACAACACAATTATTGTATTAAAAGACTATGAAAAAAGTGCAATAATTATATATAGTAATTTTATTGAAATTTGTAAACACATAAATCTACACATAAAAAATCCATGAATTAATCTTTGATAATGTGCTCTAATATGCATAACACTACTTTTTGCTAGACCTTACAATCAAACCTTGCAACGCTTGGTGTTGCAAAATTACACTTGCTTTTCACTTTTCGAAAATCCCCTTAGAATTGCATAAATCACTCTATGTATCTTTGCAAATCACATATAAATAAAAATTATGAATGTCTTGATTGCTCATAGTCRTAGTAAGGTTCATAATAATTAAACTTATACATTGTACAACCGTAGATTGAGTAAATTTGCAAGTATTTGATTGAATTGAAATTTGTGAAGAGATTTTTGAACTCAACATACAAGGCCATAGAGATACTACAATGTGTCAAACATTGACAAAGAGGAGAAAAMCTATTCCTCAAAACAATCACCTTACTTAAAAGTTGATGATTTCAATTACACATATAAAAAGGACTTTAGGGTTATCAAATGCATTGCTAAACTGAATATAAAATGCAATCTTCTTTCTAAATTATATTTTCAAAAACCTTAAGTGTTCAAAATGTCATCACATCAAAATGTATAATTAAATAATGTAAAGAAAAAATATGGAAGAAACGAATGGAATTGTATAGAAAAAGCTTTGGAAAAGAAGGAGTGGACTTTGGAGTATCAATGGCTCTCAAAAGTATTACAAAGCCGTTAAACTTTAAGATTTTTCCTTTCAGATGAACATTATTAAAAAAAAATTAATAAGTAGAATGGTTAGTAATTATTTTTGAATTTAAAATTCAAATATTAGATTACATTTTTGTTTTAGTATATTGAAACAAATAAATGGCCATATTGAATGTTGTTTTTAACTATTCTATCAATAATTTTTYAAAAGAAGAAGATCATGCTTAATCCATAGGTCATCTTTGTAGTGTATTTTGGTCACTTCATACTCTATACTTTTGATGTAAATTTTAGCACTTTGTAAAATTTTGAAATTTTTGGAGTATTTTTTGTATTTAATATTAATTTTTTTTCTTCACTTCCTCTACTTTGCATTAAAGAATTGACTTGAATTTCCAATTCTCACGAAAAATTTGCAATTTTGGTGACTCATAAAAGATGTATAATGCCATCTCCAAAAATAAATAAAATGAAATTTCATTCATACATAGTTGCAAAATAGCAACAAACACAATAAGAGACTAGGAGGCTTGTAGTTACAAGGTCCATCCTATTCCACACACTTATTCCAACAATGAGATTGTTCTACTAAGCAATTTTTAACCTCATGGAACATCTTTTTTGAAATTGCTGATACTGAGTTAAAAAATGAATCCAATACAATATTTTATCTTTCCCGCAAAACAAGAAGTTCCATAACTATCACATCACTAATCCAATTGAAATGACTTGAATCAAAGCTCTTCATGTAGACAAATATAAAAAAATCTATGAGAAAAAAAATTATTTCAATTTTTTTCTTTTTTTGTAGCTTGACAAACTTCATTTTGCACTTAGGGGGGCCTAAATTTTTCTCCAAAGCACCAATTTAAATAAAAGTTTATTCCCCCAAGGCTAATGTGTTTTTCTATCTTCAAATTTTTCCATAAAATGACGTCAAAAATTGAAATAATAGGATTTTACTTGAACTTTCATTTCTTCTTTGTGGGAAAAATGGTCCCTTAGGAATTAACCTTGAAAAGATGAAACATATCACCAAGGTAGTTTGGCATCCAAAATGATCCAATTTTTGAACCAATACGTGCATTCTTCTTTACTATAGTAATCTTGAAAGTCATTCATCCACCACTTTGGGGCCTCAACATCCTTTATTAGGAATAAAATCAGCTTTCAAAGAAATTGCTTTCCTTTCAGAAGTTTTCCTAAATGATGAATTGAGTGAGCACACTAAAAATTAATAAAAATAAATAAATAAATAAATAAATAAAACTAGAAAAAACTAAGAAAAAACTAGTCCTAAAATTTAAAAAAATTTGAAAATTAAAGAAAAAATAATCTTAAAAGTAAAATAGCAGTCTCATGTGGTCGCACTAAGGTAGAACCACCCATTACCGACGAGTGCCCCATAGCCAACAGTAGATTGACTAATTTCCAAC